>JAHWFO010053236.1:0-22886 GCA_023313115.1 Rhysida immarginata | reverse complement strand
ATCAGACCTAATTCCAGAGACTAACCTGTTGTGAGTTTCGTCGTCTTAACTTTGACGATTTCAGATCTGCCCATATGAACAGTGATCTTTTCTACTGGAACATGCTTCCCGAGCTCAGTTAGAATCGTCTTAAACAGGATGCCATGAGTCCGCACGATAATCGGCGGGACATACCTCTTCGTGATCTTATGGTCTTCATTAGCCGAGCGATTCTGTTCATTCTTTGGAATCCTCATTCTAGACGCGCTGACGTCTTCTTCGTTTACTCTGGAGACGGTCTTTAGGTTATCGATCCACGTGTCTTTACTGAATTTTTTATTAGTGACACGAATCCAGGGACTGTCATCCACTTCTTCATCGGTTCCGTCAGAGTGACTTCTCTTAGAGCCACCGTTTGTCGAACAGTCACTATTTTGTATTATATCCATAGACTCCACACTATTAGAAGAGGAAATAGTTTTTAAAGCATTACTTACCTTGCTGTTATCAACTGGATTATCTTCCGTGAAGTTTCTTCCGTTCGGAGTCCCGGAGCATTTCCCAAAGGCTTCCTTGAATTCATTTATCTTGTCAATAACATCTCTACGAGAGTCTTGAATTTCCTTGTTGATACCTGTGAACTTCTCTTCAAAACTTTTGTGTAGGGATTTGACTTTTTCCTCCAGTGCACTATACTTAGCGTTTATTTCATCCCAGAGAGCCTCTAACATTTCGTTGAACACTAGGTCAAATGCAGCAAACCTAGCATCCAAGCAGGCATCCCGGTAGGCCTTTTTGCAGGACCCAGTTTTACCATCTGTTACTAGCAAAGGCTCTTTAGCCGACTTCAACGTGGTTTGTTTGGACGAAGCCATCATATATAATTGTATAGAACCGGGGGGGGGGGAGTAACCTCGCAGCTAGGTGTATGCTAAAGAAGCCGTCCTAAGAAGAAGGATGCACCTAGCTCTAAGAAAACAGAACACGTCAGGTTTGCGAGAAAAATTAATTCTATGCCAGGGAACCACTCATGAATATATAAAGTAATAATAGATGATATGAAAAAAAATGTCCTTAGTTAGGTTTGCGAGGAAATTAAGCCTAACTTGGATAATGAGCGTCTTGATGTACTTGTTTACGGGAATATTAATTCTAACGCCAGGGACCAGCACATAAGACGTAACAGAAGGTGAATATTGCCCTGAAAAGGGCGCACCGTAAAATAGTAATGAGGTGATACCTGAAAAGAGAGTAGAGGTGATACCTTGAAGAGCTAGTCCGTTTGGATTCTGTGTCCTGTCCTTGGATCAGTCCCGTCCTTCCCCCTCACTTCAGGAAGGTGTAAGGTGTCCATGGCCTGAATTTATACAAAAAAAAACATATGGAGTGTGAATATAATTGGTGGAGAAAAGATCTGAATTTTCAAATCATTTGAAATGTGCTATGATTGGCCAAGAAGTGCAGGCAAAGATATAGATGGATTTAGTAGCGAACTATTGTGACGTCATGTGGTCGTGGGTACTATGTCGGATTCAATCAGGAATTCTAAGAGGTCATCTCTTTTGAAGGTGGTTGTTGCGGTCCTTATGGGATTGTTTTCTTATTTCCATCTTGTTGTCAATTAGGATTTTCATTTTATTGGCGCCCCTCCATACTATGCTCTTGCATTCATCCATTGGAAGCATTCGATGCTTGTGTTTGACGAGGTGGTCAGCATAGGGGGACTTATTATCATTATTTAGCCAGGACCGTTTTTGAATCTCTCCTGGAATGAGCGTGTCGTAGATCCTAAATAATATGCATTTTAGTCTAGGAAGATAAGCTTGTAAACACCTGGGGCCCAATTCTCGAAATTTTCGTGTTGCAATCCATCTCACATATACTATCTCACTAGTGAGATTTTTAACTCATAAAATTGCTATTCTGCAGTTCAAACTACAAAACGAACACGACTGGTGAGTAACGCACGTCAAACTCACACGAGTTTCGACATTTCTAAGCGTCTGGTATCGAGACTATTCATCAAGAACCAATCAAGTAAGCGGAAACTGTTCCCAAACGATCGCTCAGTATGAAGCATAGCCTAATGAAATTTTCATTAGGCTAAGGAATGGAGGCAAAGAAAAGAATCACAGAGGAGCAAAAAAAAATTTTATTCATAAATAATACAAAAATGTATAAAGGAAAATTGATAACGAGGTTACGAACAACTATGGAATGACTTAGGAAAGAAATTGAATTCTTGCGTCGACACAAAGAAATCAGGCATAGAATGGAAAAAAGGCTTAATTTGCACTTTACGCACAATAGCGCGATCAAGGTAAGTGAAATGATGTTTTGAATAACCAGCCCCCCTCCCCTATAACCAGCTGATATATAAACCCTTTTTTATTTGGTTACGAGTAAAAGGCTAAATTAATAAAGATGTCATTTATCTTGGTCGCGTGATTAGTCATCGCGGGATTGTGCCGATAGTGGATATTATCTATCGCTCTGTTTTGTAGGCTTACTGCTGATCTTCGAGTTTGATCCCCTAAAATCGGTCAGAGGTTGTCTATCAAAATTTTTGCCGAAATCCTTTGATAGTCGAAGTAAGTGACGAAAATGTTACTCATGACAGTCGAAAGCATCAATCCGCGTTCGTAAAACTCGTTGCCTCCTCAAGCAATGCCTTTCCGCTGTTTCCAATGCTCCGATTCAATGCAGCGTAAGGAAACGTCGGCCATGTTTTTTTCTTTTTTTATGCGTAACAATCTCACATCCCATCTCACAAGCTGGGAGTTGATTTTCGAGAATTCCAATTTTGTGTTTGTACCACGTGACCCTCCCAACTCATGGGAGTTGTTAATACGAAAATTTCGAGAATAGGGCCCCTGGTTGCTTGTAGATGTCCTGTTCGGTTTTCTTTTTTTTTGGGATTGAGCTGGAACTGGTTATTGTGTTTCGTCCTGAAAGTGACTCCAAGGCCTTGTTTATTGAAGATCGTCACAAGATTGTAGGTGTCAGGTTCGAAGAAATTGAGTTTGACAATGTCCGCTTTCTTCTCAACTTGTGTTATTGGTTGCCGTATTGATATTTTGACTTTTTTCAGGATGGAAGTGGTGACTTTTTCGGGAAGCTGTTTAGGCAGGCCAATTTGCAAATCGACGTGATTTCACTGATCTTGGCAATTGTTGTGATTGGATATGTGAGTGCTCTTCTGAAACTATGTGTACGGCGACCATCTTGTGTTGTGTGAGATGATATTAGCCATGATGGAGGGTTTTCTAATTACCTGGAATCCTAGGTGTTGTCCTTCAGAGTTTCGAAGGATACCGACGTCCAAAAAGTTGATTCATTGGACTGTTTCTTGTTGATTCATTGGTGTATGTTATGGACTGGTGTATGAGGGTGCTATGGAGGGGCGCCAATGAAGCAAAAATCCTGATCCACGAAGAGATGGAAATAAGAAAACAATGCCATAGGGATGACAACAACCTACTAAACAACCTAACTATCTTCAAAAGAGATGAACTCTTAGAATTCCTCATTGAAGCCGACACAGTACCCAAGACCTGACGACGTCACAATAGTTCACTACTTGGTCTGCCTCTATCTTTACCTCCACTTCTTCGCCCATCATAACACACTTCAAATGATTTGAAAGTTCTGACCTTTTCTCCACCAGTCATATTCACACTCCATCTGTTCCTTTTGTATAAATTCAGGCCATGGCCAGCTCACACTCTGCAGTTGTTTTCGCCTCCGATTACGGTGTAACACTGAAACGCGTAAGGCATAATAAACAATCTACTGTCTCACTTGTATGACACTTATTCTTTTTCTATTCATATTTCCGTGCTTGTGTTTTCAGTTACCAAACAAAATAATGAGATCTGTTTTGCGAAGCCGCATTTTTTTATGTCGCCTTCGACCCATTTATAATACTTCGGCTGACCATCTTCTTCAAGGAAGAGAAATCTAAATATCGAAATATAACATACTCTAGAGGGCAAACAACTTCTAGTTACAAGTAAAGACATGAAGTCTTAATTTCAGTTTAATCCGATTCATCTGATTTCCTTTACTATAATCTAATCAGAATCTTTCTAGAGTTTTTGGATTTCTATTATGTTTGAACAGCGATTTCTTTTCTAGCAGCGCTTTCCTAAGAAATAATAGTATAACGCTTTCCAGTTTTGGTTTCCGTTAATAGAATGGGGCTGAGGCATGAATACATCGGGGTACTCCCACACATTTTATAAAAACAATCTTGAATTTTAAATATATTTTTATTGACACATAAAGTAGTGAGAACAAAATAATCGCTGATGTGATGACTTTCCCTCAGATTGTTGACTAAAATATCATTGGGGAAAGCAATAATCTTATGTATGGGTACACGGTGAAAGAGTGATTCTATGCGAAAAGAAACCAAAATTTGCTGGCTTTTCAATTTTAGTATCTTCTAATTTTGGAATACGCCTAAGCTGTTTTTAACAGTAAAGTCAACATCCCATTTTTAAGCAAAGAAACTGTTTAGCTAAAAACTGTTTAGATGATAAGTTGGTGCATCTATATCGGAAACTATTGGACGCATCTTGTTCCCTATCTTGTGGAACTTTGGCAGGGGATGTAGTATTATGTGCTGATTTTAATTCTATCTACTAATCCCAAGAATTAATACCTAATTAATAATCCAAAGGAAACGACCGTGCCAGGGAATGGAAGAGGCGACACAATTGTATGTATTAAGAACTTTAATGACAAAGTAATAGCTTAAAAAATAAATGTGTATTCAAAACATTAATTCTCTTGTCTCTATTTTTTTCACATAAATAAGAGCATTACAAGAATAAAATGAATCATCTTTGGGCATGAGAGTAGCTACTCGAATGGAACGACGTCGCTTGTCCACTCTTTGGTAGGTTGGATGAAGTCTTGACAATAGTGAGCTAAGGTAATTGGGGAGAACGGCGACCTTGCTAGGTTAATCGACCAGATGACTCGATCTATCCAAATACAAGGGCAAAGCAACAACTAATTGGAAATAGCGCTCTTTAAGTTCCTTAATGCTAAATCAAAAATAACTTACTGTTATGGGTTTCATTTTTAATATTAATTTAACTATAAAATCACACTGTACCCCATGCTGACGATCTGTAAGCCAAGCGCGTCCTGCCGCTTGAGATCTCTTTGCTTAGGTGCGCACTTGCTAAATTCGCGGTGTCCTTGAAGTATCGAGATTGGAGCGGGATGCGAAGTATCGAATAAGCCACTTGGAGCGGGATGCGGCGAGAAAGGCATGACGTCCTGTCTCGGGGTGCCACTGAAGTATCGAAATTACTGGGGGAGCAGGGCGTGCTCGAAACTTTCACTCTTTTTTCGGGAATGACTACGAATCCTGAAGATCCTCTCCTTGTTCCTGATGGAATAGAGTTAATGTCCGTAATTCATTTGAATCGACTCTCAAAAGTTTATCACTCACTTTCGTTGTAGCATCGGGATCAATTGACTCTACGACCGAGCCGGGTTCGTTCGTGCTTCAGCGATCACGATGTTCTCGTGAATCATCAGTTTGCTGTCGCCTGAGTGCAAAAGAATTTCTCCCGCGAGTCCCTGCTCGCGATGTCGAGTTTCTTACGTATTTATGGCCAACAAACCGCTTTTCATGGGACGGCCGTTTCGGACAGGTCCTTGACAACTTTTCGGATCGGATATTAATTTTGCTTGTTTTGTACAATGATACCTGGGTGGCCAGGAATTTGTTGCCTGAGAGAGATTGATATGTTGAATTTATCTTTGCAGTCGTTAAGGGAACGTCCTTCGCTCTGAGCTTCCTTTTTTCTTTAGCTCGCTTGGAATAACTCGAGGGGTTTTCATGTAACTGGTTCCTGCTGTTGGAGCTGAGGCTGGGGTTGTTGCTCCATCAAATACCCTTAACAGATGGTAACAGGCTGGATACCCAAGCGCACATGCGTAGCAACCATGTAGCCCCCAAAGGCTGTGATACTTATTAAACGCCTCTAAATGAGGCCCGTTCGCTCACCGGTCAATCAGTCATCAGAAATCCACAGGGAATGTGAAAAGATACGAGGTGTTACGGTCCCCTCCGATGACCGTACACAATCGATTTGATGACCCATATCACCTCTTAAACATAGATGGACGTAGCTGTGTCATTCAAGATGCAGGAAAGACCTGAGATAGACAGCTCCTTTCTTCCAAACAGCTGCAGCTGATGGCTTAGACCCTTTGGACCTATCAATCCGAGCCAACCATAGTTCTTGATTCAAGAAAGCGATAGAAATAGCTTGATCCAACTTTTACACAACGCCGGTAGGGTGATCCATCAGGAATCGCACATATTGGTATGAAAACTTGACCAGATGAAAGTGTTGTCTAAGGCGATCCCAAATGGATTTAGCAAATGGACACTCATAAAAAACATGACTTATTGATTTTGTGCTCCCACAAGACGGGCAACCAGCAGATCCGATTATCCTCCAAAGATGAAGACGCTGAAGAGTAATAAATCTGTGGTGCAGCAGACGCCATTGGAAATTGAAAACAGTCTTTTCAAAAGCTAAGTTTTTGATTGCCTTAAAAACACCTGGATACATATACTCAGGTTGCAACTGAAAGATGTCAGTAGTCGCACCCTGGTCGGATTGCTGGAAGAACCATGACAGACGAAGGCTACACCAATTTTGTGGGTATAAATGTCCGGGAATAAATGTCACTATGTTTTTTAATAATCTATATAAAATTCTCGTGTTTTAAGATCAAACGTCACTGGCAACACGGAAGGGAATGGTAGCCTGTTCACCTTAAAGAAAAGATGCTGATGCAGAAACACATAGTTGGCCCACTTTGGCAGAGGGAGGAGAAACACAAGTATCAGAGCGGCCACATGGGTCACGGCAAGATAATGTCAAATGTCTGGCAGCCCTAATCCCCCTCTATCAAACGGGATGAACAGATATTCTGATCTGAATGGATTTTTTTCCATATGTCCCCACACACTCCAGAACTGCCCTGCGCACTGTTAGAAGATAGAAGCAAAAACTTTTGCCAAGGTGGGAAAGACACTTACCAATCACTTGTTCCAGTGACGAGAGTATGATTCAAATAGAAAAGAAAACATATCCAAGCACTGTCACTTAGCTACATCATGTTATTTTGAAGGTTTTCAGATCTGCCACCTTCCACTTCCCAATAGTGATTCCTTTAGACTTGAAGCCTTGGAAGGTTTTGTTATAAATGTTCAGGGAATATGCGTTGGATGCCAAGAGGGCCACAGCGTCGGCGTAAGCCAGCATCCGGATGTTAATCGACACAACAGGTAACTCATATCCCCGAACATCCTGGTGACGATTTAAGTACTGAAGTAATGGCTCCAAGTAAAAGATATGCAGGAGGGGGACAAGGGACACCCTTGCTTGAACCCCTTTAGCAGTTGGAAGAAAGACGAAATTGAGCCATTCATCACCACAAAGCATACAGTGCGGAGATGAAAATAGTGAAACATTTGGAAAAGAAATTCATGATTCACCTTAACGAAGGTCTTTTCCTGATCAGACTTAACACTGCAAGATTTTTATGACGACCTTGCGCTTCTTCCTTAAAACACCAGATCGAAATAAGATTGTCCTTCATCCTGCGCGATGGAATTGAGCAGGATTACCCTGGATCAAAGAACTCGTTGGCAAAGAGTTTCAACCGCTGTTGAAAAACCCCATTGAAGACCTTATAATCCATATTGAAGAGGGTTATCGGCTCCTACTAGGACACAAGTTCAGGGTTCTGCACTTTCAGGTGTAGGACGATCTTCCCCATAGCAAAGTCTACTGTGATGGAAGAAGATCACGAATGATGGAGTTAAATAATCGCACCAGGAAAGACCCAAGAAGATTCCAGGTCACATTGTAGAAAGAATACGGGATGCCATCCAAGCCCAGGCTGGACCCATGATGGCCAACTGCTGCCAGAAACCTCTTTACTTCATCTTCTGTGAAGGGGCAAGTGACGAATAGGTCAGTTTCCTCAGGAAAAGGTCATAGTGCATCTATCCACTGCTTCTTAGCATCAGACGGAACAATTGGGTTGCTAAAGAAAGATGAGAAGTGTAAATAGAAAGCTGACAAGATGTCAGAGTCAGTTTTCATTACCCTACCTTCCACCATCAGATGATGACAACATTTTTTTTTGGCTCGCCACCTCTTCTCAGAGATTGCAGCTGATGGCATATGCCTTGACGTCACCAGCCCAGTTGAGTTTGGCTCTGAGTGCCATGCTGGCCGCCTTGCGGATCATTAGAGCATTAATCTCGCTCTTCACCTGTCGTATGTCATCAACAAACCCCTCTTTCGCAGTAGAATAACGGAGGAGATACAGGATCTCTTGCAGCATGAGAAGATGATGACTACAAGTGCATCTAGCAGCATTCAATCCAATCTTCCGAAAGAAATGTTTCATTTTGTTTTTAAACACTGACCACGAAGCTAATGTAGGAGGCAAATTATGAAGATGTTTTTCCACAAACTGAACGAACATACCCTTGTATTCTTCTTCTCTGGAAATGGAGGATTCCATGACCACCTAATAGAATCATGGAATAACATCCATCGATCCAGGTGAACCAGCAAATGATTTTTCTAAGAGGAATAAATCCAGCCTTGATGGCACATTGGGCCCTTGGTGATACGCAAACTCACGGTGATTACTTTTGGAAATATCTGTCCATAAGTCAGGCAATGCATTTTGCTGGCACAGCTGAAACACGTATCCAGATGAAAAGAGGTTACATTCGTCTGGTTGTCCATTAAAGTCCCCAGCAATCACTACAGGCAAAGATGTACATAAAAAACTATCAATGTCACTTAAAACAGTTCGTTTCTCTACTGACGCACACATTTAGTAATCCTAACTTGAAGCTGGATGATGAAATTTTGTGAAATCAGTCAGTTGGTGAGTGTCGTGCGAGATGGAAGTAACCCGTGTTGAGCAGCGCGCTTACATCAAAATAGCCGTTCTCCGAGAGAGAAATGCGATGGAATGTCACAGTGAATTAGTGTAAGCCATTGGGAATAATGCCCTACCATACCGTATAGTAGCACAGTGGGTAGGATAGTTTCAGCAAGGACGTGTGTCAACCAGTGATGAGCAACGTTTGGGACGACTGGTCAGTGTGTGGAGCGACGTGGCACTTGCCATAATCAGGCAGCTCGTAGATGAAGACAGACGATGGACGCTACTGGAGTTAGAGAGGGCAAGTGGCATCGAGAAACGCACCATCCACAGGATATTGCGTAATGAGCTGATACGCACCCACGGAAGTTCAAAGGTGGGTGCGCTATGCAATTCAAGTAGCAGGGGACTGCTTTGAGGGTCTTTAGGCCCAGGTTTGTCAAGTCAACTTTATCTGTACTGTGTTGTCATTCTTTTGCACCGTGAAGGCCATATTGCCCTGTATACTACCGTAATAAATTAGTGTGTTACAATATTTCAGTGCTATTCATTGTCCACACATCTAGTTAACACCTTGTCTGTTCGTCTGTATATGTCACATTTTCCAACCGGACTGGTATCTTCAAGAAAAAAAAATAGTTGCCATGACTTTTGCCCCAACCCTCGTATGTGGATCGTGTAACATATTGAAAAAAAATTTTTTTGACTACCTCCCTTCTGATTTCGTCCTGAGCTGTAAATAGTGTACTCTAATATTTGAAAAACAAGCGATAGTGGCGTAGAAAAAAAACAAAAAACATTGAATTAAAGTGCGTGTGTAACAATTACTTTTTTACGACAATAGTGATAATAGAAGTTCATCATGCGTAGTGGTATTTGGACTAAACAATGAAAAAAAACGAAAATATTGACAACAAAATAACAGTTTTGTTTTTTTTCTCCATGATGTATCTTGATAACATGGAAGGTAGCGATAAGATGACATGAAGACCAAGTAGAGGTTGTACCATAGCGTTGGTCATGTACAATAATCTATTGGAATGATGGGTGCTTGATTGCCCCACATTTTTATTACTTGCATCACGCAGTTAGCCTATAATTAAAATTATGATTAAAGAAAATCACATAAAAAGCAATGCAATGACGACGTGGTAAAACAAGGCCCTGTTGTTGGAAATGTTTCTCTCATCTCTCCCTAGGCATAGAAGAAAAAAGTTCAATTTAGCCTGACATGGTTGGTAATCTTAGTTATGGCAACCATGAGAAAAGAATTAAAAAAGACAACAAAGTCGATCTGATATGAGTCCATGAGTTTTTGATAACTAGATTTTTTTTTTTGAATACTCCAGCGCTGTTTGTTTGTTGTTTTTTCCCTGGTCCTACACTATTTGTTCGAAGTGGACCATGATTGAGATATTTGTCAAGCTTAACCTGGATGAAAGAATTGTGGCCAACCCGAGAGAAATGTTCATCAGTGGAGGCATCTCAGAATAAGTTTATCATGATTCAGAAAAAACAGTGAGGGTTGAAGACTTCACTTCCCTATAAATTTAATTAAATCAAGAAAAATTAAATTAATTAAACCGATATAATAATGAGAATACAAAATTAAAATGAGACGAGTAGGATTCTAGAAATTTGGCGTCGACTACTATGGTCATTTTGCACCTTTTACACAAGTTATATCTGTAAGCAGTCCGGGATAAATACAAACATCCATGCCCACGGCGAGATTCGAACCCACAGCCAGGCAGACTCGAGAACTAGAAAGCCTACGCCCTAGCCCTCTCGGCCACCTGGCCGGCAAAATGAAACGAAAATTCAGTCAGTTCATAACCTAACCAACCTACCTAACCTAACCTAACCTTAGAATTGAGCAGTCAGTGCATATTATTTTTTTTTATTTTATCCTCAAAATCATAAAACTTAAAAACTAATAGAAAAAAACTTGAGGATGAAATCGATGATAAGCATATTAAACAGAGTGACGCATTTATCTTGAGACAATTGAATATCTCGGAAACTAAGCATTGTACGAAAAGATGTCCAAAATCAAAAGTGAATTATTTCGCGGGAAAATTCACTAGTTAAAAAGTTACCCCCCCCCCCCCCCCACTTGTGAGGAAGGCTGGGAGGAGGGGGTAACTTTGAAATCTTAAATAGGAACCCCTATTTTAATGGTATATTCAGATTGTACACAATATTTAAAAAATGTTTTATTCTTGGTGTTTTTTTCAATTGATCCAAACGTTTAGGAGATAGAGGCCCTGAAATTGGGTTCAAAACTTTAGAAGTTCCACACTTTCAGGGCCTCTATCTCCTAAACGGTTGAATCAACTGATAAAACACCAAGAATAAAACGTTTCTCTAATATTGTGTGCAATCTAAATATATCATTAAAAATAGGGGTTCCTATTTAAGATTTCAAAGTTAGCCCCTCACCCCAGCCCCCTCACAAGAAGGGGGGGGAGGGGCTAACTAATGAATTTCCCCCGCGAAATAATTCACTTTTGATTTTGGATATTTTTTCGTACAATGCTTAGTTTCCGAGATATTCAGTTGTCTCAAAATAAATGCCTCACCCTTGTATATTATAAAATGACCTTTAACATTACGGGTGTTTACTAAACATAATAAAAAGTCCAAAGAGTGACACTTTGGTTATTTAAAGAATCTTTTGTTTTTAATGATTTTAGGAATGCCTCTTTATTTCGCAAATACATGGCGATTAAAGTTTTTTTGTCGAAAAAGCTAGGATGCAGTAACTGCTGAAAATGACTACCACCAGCTAGGCTGCTGAACCCAATTTACTCCTCATTGTCTGCCGACACTTTCAAAAAAAAACCCAGTTGTTTCTAAATGCATTACATCCATCAACTTTCAGATTTCTCAAATTTTCTACATTCTCCATAGGAGTAATGTAAACTAATGATGTCAGATGGCTCCATAGAATAACATTCAAGAGATTTAAATCAGCAGAGAAGGCCAGATGTGAGGTGCACCTCGACCAATCCAGTGGTCAAGAACAACAGGAAACCACTAATCCACGTAAGATGATTATTAGAACGTATGCGCGTTTCGTCAGCCACGCTGCCTGCTTCAACGTATACAAAGACCTGATCAGAAAGTAAATCTGCTGTGATGCAGTAAAGACAATTGACAATCGAACAGCAAAGTGTACATTTTTTCAGATGGGACAAAAGCAGCGTTTTCACAACCCTCAACGTACCAGAATAAATACCAAACGAAATACACTGAGGTAGTCAAGAAGCCTATCCAACCCAAGCGGTCTTCCATATTATACAAAAAAATATAAAATTGACGATTGTCAGAAATGAAAAAAAATCAAATAAACAAACAAAGAGAAAGAAGATTATCACATCTTCCAGTAGTCCGGGAAAGTAACGTTGCTGATGTCTTCAAAGTTGATGTCAAAAATGTGCCTTGGTTTTCGGTACTTCATATGCCACTTCAACTCCATTGAGTTCTTCAGTATTCGAGTTACTAGGCCATTGTCATGAATCTTCATCTTCTGCACCATAATCAAAAGGAGATCCTGTATAAACTTTCCGATGTGGACCATGTCTAAATCCGAGTGGATGAATTGGTTTTTCACAGTCCTTCTGTCAAGCTGGGCAATGGTCCTCAGGGTAACATTCTGGAATGACTGTAGCTCACTCCATCTGCTTCTACAGATATTCGCCCACGCAGGCATGCACCAGAGTAACTTATTGTCGATGCTGAGGGTGCTGTTGTGGCCCAGGAGAGCTATGAGACTGTACTTAGCCCTCTTCGCTTTGTTCAGAGCATAGGTCAAGTGACGATTCCAAGAGAGTCTTGAGTCGATGATAATGCCAAGGTATTTGATGATGCCTACCCAGTCCAGTTTCTTATTGAATATAACAAGAGAATTTGGACGGATCAACTTTGTGTTGAAGTACATAGCCTTGCACTTTCCAACTTGAAGGTTCAGCTTCCAGCAGTAAAATCAGTCTTCGAACGAGAGGTAACGCGAGCCAGCTTGTGTGCCCCTGTCATAAAGGCAGTATCGTCGTCATAGAAATATACTTTACAATTTTTAGGATTCGGGAAATCATGCACAAAATAATTAAATAGCACGGGCCCGAGGACAGAACCTTGAGGAAGACCGGCTTCTAAACACGGGGGGTGGATAGATTTTTACCAACTTTAGCTTGGTATAACCTGTCAGTGAAAAAGTATTTCACCATCAAAATAAAATCAGGAGGAAACCCGTCTCTAATCATCTTGTAGAGAAGGCCCCCATGCCACACTTGGCCAAAAGCTTTACTGATATCGAGGAATACCACTGCGCAGTAACTGGAAAGGTTCAAGGGGCTGCTCAGGACTTCTGAGAGCCTCCATATCTGCATCTGAGAAGAATGGGTGGCACGAAAGCCAAACTGATCTTTCCGAATTAGATCATTGTCGACACAGTGGTCTTGGAATTTGACGAGGATAGTTTTCTCCAAAACTTTAGACATTGAGGGAGCAAACTAATAGGTCGGTAGCTCGAGGGAATTGCTGGGTTTTGCACCTGCTTGGGGATACTCAAAACAATAGATTGTTTCCAAGATCGGGGAAGTAAGAAAATTTCCAGCAGTCGCTAATGATATTGGTGAGAAAGTCAATAAAGTTCTTTGGGAGATTCATAACGGCGTTATTGCTTACCTTGTCTCTTCCTGGAGCCTTCTTTTGCAGTTTACTTATGATGGTGGCGATCTCTCCGGCCTCGTTAAATGCTGTGGGAGTTCATCAAAGTTGACAAGACCATCTTCCACATGCTAAGACATGATTTGACTCTCGGAATTGTTGTTAATAGGAGTAACAAATTGCATTTCAAGTGAATCTCCAATGACGTGGGCCTTGTCCTGATCAGTCTGCAGAAAGTCACTTTGTGGTGTACGGAGTGGAGGAAGCGTATTATTCTACTTCTTCTATAAAGTCCTGAACATACTCCAAATGGAATTGTCGCGAGCGGAAGAGCTTTTGAGTTTGTCATTCCATCTAGCGTCGCGAGGCTCTTTTATCTCCTCTTGGATTCTTTGCACCAGCCTGTTGTACTTGGTTTTGAGCCAAGGTTCACGATAGCGTTGCTATAGTGTACGGATCCTGTTTCTTTCAGCAATTAGGCGTTGGATTCCAAGAGTGAGTTGGATTCGATGAGGAGGTTTATTCTCTGATGGATAGTGACTAGCTTCGATGGCACTGTTAATACATCTGGTGATGTCTTCAACATGTTGATCGATGTCCTCCATACAGTACGCAACGTCGGAATGGCAGCCATAGTCCTTAAGAATATATTTGTAGAGCTTCCAGTCTTGATGATGTATGAGTTCCTCTCGGTAATTTATGTCAACATTGTCAAAGATCAATGCCACAGGTTTGTGGTCAGAAGAAAGTCATCAACTGTGAATATATTATATGGTTTGAAGAAACCCTTCAAAAGTGAGATGTCCAAAACGTCACTAGTAGGGGAGTGGTCGCAGTAGTAGGTGTCCTCCATAGGTCCAGCAGCGATGATGTCATCTTTTCCTTGTATGTACCTATATAGAATCATGCCATTGTAGTTCTGCGTTCTGGAGTTCTAGCTTGGGTGTTTGGCATTTAGGTCACCAGCCATGACGACTGGAGTGTCACCACTGAAGAGTTCATCAAGCTCGCTGACGTCAAGAGAATGTTTAGGTGAATTATAGATCGCCACGAACTTCACCACAGAAGACGTCATTGATAATGATGGAGGCCGATTCCCCACCTGCATAAGACTTGGAGACTAATTCTTGGTGTTGAATTCCCTTCTTAAAGATGATCGCAGCGCTCTCAAATGCACATCTTGCAGCAATGAAGCCATTCGATCCATACGGTACACACAATAGCCATGTAGCTTGAAGTCTTGGCTTGGTTTGAGGTGCGTTTCACAGAGGAAAGCAACGTCGATTTCTTGCTTTATCAAAAAGTTCTGAAACTCGATACTCTTTCGGGGAATCCCCCTAGAGTTCCATATCACGCACCGAAGTTTACCTTTGTTGATTAATGTATAACGTTTTGCAGCCATAGTATAATTAGTTGGTCGTAAGTAGCCCACTCAACTGTGGGTAAGTTTTGCCTAGATTAGAAAACAGATGAAAGATAGAGAGAATTGGAGTCAGAAACTGTGGACAAAGACTAACAAGGACTCAAGGAAACTACTAATCCACAACAAAAGTTTATTCATACGAATGCGCATTCGTATGAATAAACTTTTGTTGTGGATTAGTAGTTTCCTTGAGTCCTTGTTAGATGAAAGATACGTCCTAATTGCTTACACATACCTGGTAAGTAGTTGATGTTGAGGCCTTTATCCTCCGGCTTAGACACAGCAGCAGCATAAGATTTGTCTGCTGTCACTTTAGAAGTAGGCATCCTTTGTACCTGGGGGTATTTTGAACATGTCGTGTAACTTGAGGTGTGCTGTCCACTACATCTGACGCACTTTGGGGGGTCTTGTCAGGAAAAGTGAAAAATTTAATCTTTTTTCGGTCCCTTTTAGGTTTAAAACCGCGTTAATGTTTTTTGCCTCTTCCTGTTTTGTAATTAGATGTTCTGTGATTTCTTCTGACGGGAAACACGTTTGATTTGGCTTATTCTTTTTTTTTTCCTTTATCCTTGCGTACATACAAGGTGAGACCGGAAAGTTGGTTGAAAGACTCGGAAAAACAAACAGACAGGTATTCCAGAGATTGTATTTTACTGATCTTCAAAGTTAGCTCCCATGGCCACAATATACCTTTGACATCCCTCATACAACTGCTGTATGGCGTGTGAAAAATTCTCTTTCGGTACAGCTTGAAGTTCCCTTGTTACAGCCGTTTGAATATCCGTTTGAGAAGCCGAACAGACGAACGGCGATCCTTTAGGAGAACAGACGAACGGCGTTTAAATTGTGCGGTGTTGTGCAGGTTGTCGGCTTTCCAAAACGTGGTTCATCTTCGAGGGTTTGTCGTTCTTCACGGAAATGCTTAAACCACTCATTCACACGTTTGTGACTCACAGCTTAACCGTACACTGTCTTCAACTTTCTGGTTTCATCTTGTAAATAGCACGGATTATTGAATGCCGCGGAAAACAATGCCATGCTGCCATCTTTCCTCAATGCTGCCATCTTATGGGCATAACATTGGTAGGGGCTATTTGGAATAAATACCCTTTCTTAAGAGAGATTATCTTACGCCATACTCCAAGTAGGAAAACTGGCAACGACAATATCCCTTGTTGGATTTCCTCATCGCTCAAAACGCTTATAATTGAAAAAAAAAATTTTGCATAAGCAATATAAGTAATCACTGCGTTCATCTGATTACCTCAAGTTTGTTTCCATCCGTAGACGCTGTCGTGCCCTCACTACGCAGTGGTTTGAAGATTATACTTCCCGAATCCAGGAATCTCTTCCAAATAATCCGAAGTTATTTTGAAGTTTCATTCGTAACTGCCAACGCTCTTCAGTACATACCCCTATATTTAAGCACAACGATGCAACAGTAAGTGATCCTAAAGCTATATGTGAACTATTTGCACAATATTTTGCCTCTGTATTCACTAGGAATGATACGCCTAATTCCGCAAATGACAACCCTAATCATTCGATCACTCAGGAGGATACCTCCGTTCCCCTATCGTCTTGTCACGTTACCTTTGAAGAGGTATGTAATACTCTTTATAAGTTAAACCCTTATAAAGGTTGTGGCCCGGATTGTATCCCCCCCAGTGTTTTAAAACATTGTGCTACTCTTTTATATTACCATATTACTAATTTGGTTAATTTATACTTCCAATATGGATGTTTCCCTGACATTCTGAAGAATAGTTATGTTGTACCTATTCATAAATCTGGTTCATTAGCCAGTGTCTGCAATTATCGACCGGTTATCATCCAGAATGTTTTAGCAAAGATTTTGATAAACTGCTATTATCCAAAATTGGTAATCTATTGACCAGGCATATCTCCTTCTTCCAACATGGATTTATGTCCGGCGAAAGTACTGACTTAGTTTCATTTCAAACCCACTTAATATCTGCCTTTAAAAATCATCAACAAATCGACGCTATTTATCTGGATTTCACAAAGGCCTTTGATAGAATAGATCACTCCGTACTTCTGCACAAATTAGAATCTTATGGGATCACTGGTTCATTATTAGCATGGTTTTCTTCCTATTTAAAAGATCGCCAATTAATTGTTAGATATGCTTCCTCGTATTCATGTTCATTTACTGCATCATCTGGTGTACCGCAAGGATCACACCTAGGACCAGTTCTCTTTAATCTATTTATTAATGACTTGGCTAATGTTGTTGACGTTCAGTTGCTGCTATTTGCCGACGACGTGAAACTCTACTGGCCCGTCTCTTCCGCTGATGACTGTGAGAAATTGCAACACAACCTGTATGCAGTCCAAAACTGGTGTATACAAAATCGTATGGCCCTGAATCCTCTAAAGTGTAAATGTATAACCTATTTTAGATACACTCAATAACTAGCTTCGTATATTATATTTTTGATACTCCATTAATTCGGTGCTCTAGTATACTGGACCTCAGAGTTCTTCATACCTCCAGAGCCCCATGTTCATTATATCATTAAAAAAGCGAATAAAGCCTTAGGACTACTAATTCGTTCCTTTAAATTTATTAATAAATCCTCAGTCTTAGTTCTATTTTGCACCTACCTTAGACCTATCTTAGAATACGCCTCTGTCGTTTGGAATCCATCAGAGCTGGGTCTTATTGATGAAATTCAATCTGTTTAAAAACGATTCATTCATTTCTTATCCTCTCGCTTTGAGCTTAAATCCATAACCAGTTCCCGTGAACAGGATCCATTACTATTAAGACTTCTATCATTACAGAGTAGACGAAGAACTCAAGTTGCTCTCTTTGACTATAAATTGATAAGTAGGTATATAGTCTTCTGAGCAGTGTTAATTTCAAAATTCCTAATTTCACCCGTAGTAAAGTTACTTTTCACATTCCTTTCTGCGCCACAAACTATGAAACAAGGTGTGCAATTATTCGTATCCAAGTTACTGGTAATAATATTCCTAAGAATCTGGATCTTTTCAATTCTAATTTTTAGCGTTTCAAGAGTGTTTTACATAGAATTTGGAGTTTTTAACTATATGTAGAATTTGCTTATTGCTTTCTTTTTCCTTTTAATTATTGTACTCTGATTCCCCCCCCCCCTCTTATTGTTTATAATGTACTTTATGGGTAAATCCCGTTGGAAACTTGAATAAATTAAATTAAATTAAATTAAATTCATATACAGGTTGTCAAAAAAGTCTGGTAACATGGTAGATATCTCAAAGCTGCCAGGTAGGCGAAATCTGATGCGTGTGGTTTATAGGTAATAGGGGGATGGGGAATTCATCGCCACAATCAAATGGATGACTCCCAAACTTAAGTTCATCCATTTGCCAACTCGAAAACTATTAGAGAAAAATTTCCAATTGCAACCCTGTAGAGCAACATCACATTAGTATAAAAACAATTTTTAAACACGCCCTTCCCCTTGAAAGATTTTGAGAAAATGGGCGAGAAAGAGTCACTCAAGGTCAGCTTGGGCTGGCCAGGTTGGCTGAGGTTTCTAACACATTTGCATTGCAGTGAAGCACACCGTTGGAAATTTTCTTTCCTAGAGTGACTTATTCTCGCCCATTTTCTCGGTCTTTCGAGGGGAAGGGTGTGATTAAAGATTGTTTTTAGTCTAATGTGGTGTTGCTCTACAGGGTATGAACTGGAAATTTTTCTTTTATCTTTAATAGTTTTCGAGTTAGCAAATGGATGACCTTAAATTTGGGGGTCAAAGTCAAATTTGAGTGCGGCAATGAATCCCCCCCCCCGTTTTACCTATAAACCACACTCATCAGATCTCGCCTACCTGGCAGCTTTGAGATATCTGCCATGTCTTACCAGATTTTTTGAATACCCTGTATATCAAATTCAAGGAGATATAGAAAGAGAAGTATATTATGTGGAAACCATAGTAAACATGGTGTGTTCTAAATTATTGTTGTCTTTGAGGAAATCAGTTCCGTTTTGCTCTTTAGAGTCGAAAATTATAAAAACCACTTGTATCTACACAAGATTGGAGGAATAAGTCGAATTGCTGAAAGGCGTTGTTTTTGGGTTATCAATGTTGTGATATCATTGACACAGGATTTGACAAGGTAGTTTGGGATTTTATTCTCATGTTAACAAGTTTCTCTAATCGGGATGTTTGATAGTAACGCCGTTATTTTAAAAGAGGTCTTCTGTGAGTCTTATAGTATTATTTCATTTTCAACAATCCTAATATATTCCCAAATATTCTTTAGAGAAAATTTTTTACCAGGGAGAGTTATTGTTTTAAAAATTTTAAGCAAAACGGTTGCTACATAGATGTCTAAAAAAATTATAGCTGGAGAGTTTGGCTACTGTAATGTATCAAACATAAAAATAAACTAATTTTGTGGATTTGCGGTTTATTATTAAACTCTATTTTTACATTTTTTAAACAGTTCAAATAATAATAAATTAAATTATTGTGTTGCTTCTGCTTTGTATTTAATATTACTTGAAACTGTTTAAATGAAAAGTTTATCAAATGTTTTTGTTAAAAAAGATAGGCTTTTTTATAAAATCGCATTATTAGTTTACAGTTACTTCACTTCTTCACTTTGGAGTCAGATGATCGCTTTCTTGCATCACCTTGCGTCCCTGGTTCCTATTTTCGTAATTGATCAATAGGGCTTCTTCAAGATCGAACTGTACTTACTATCAAGGGACAGTACGTCATGTGCAAGTCCGATTCAGCCTATTGCTTTACTTAAATTTGATTCATTTACATTTATCAAATTATTCATATCAATGATCTTATAATACCATATACCAATAAATGGGTATTTTATCCTTATATCTTTTTAAACGTTTCTTTTTAAAAAAAAAATATACTGCCTTTTCAAACGTTATAGAGGAGTATTGCTTCACCCAATTTTTTTAGAAAAGTTTTTAGCAGTGATTTTTAGAAACTTATCTGCTTTGGATATAGAATTTTTAAAACAGAAAACTTAAACTTTGTTTGTTGGGAGACAATCTGGAATTGTCTATTGGTGTTTTTGTCGCCCTCAGTTGCACTGATAGTTGCAAAAATTAAAATTATAAGCACCCAAATTAAAATAGCTCTCTGATATGGATCGCCGCCCACAAAATATAACAGTATTCCAAATTAATGAGAAAATTCAAAGTTAAAAACTTAAAGGTGAATTTGTTTCGTGTAATTTTATGAAGCTTAGTCTTTTAAGCCTTAAGGATTTAAATTACAAAACTTGCTGAAGAATTGAAGAAATCAGTATGAAAGAGTTTAAAAAATACATAACAAATCCAGATTGACAAAACTGACAAGTATTAAAGGATTAATAATATAATACTAAATTAATGAGAAGAAACCAAAATTTAAGTTTAAATATCATTACTCTTACCTCTCATGTGAACACCAATCTCAACATACTACAGATCTGTGAACAGATATTGCTATCGAGTGTCTTCGTTGGTTGAGCCAAAACGCGACTTCCTTCTATTCGATGATTGGTCTATCATAAATGCCAATCGATCGATCGTCAAAGCCGTAAAAAAAGGAAAGTTATTGTTCGTGTGGTTAAATTGAATAGGCATGTCGCATTAACCTTCAGTCTGCTCAAGAAAACAAACAAAAAAACACAAATCATTAGATGGTCAGTGAGGGTTTTAATGGTACGCCTACCTCAGCTGTTCTAATTAATGATGAAAAATAGGAAAGAAAATTCCGCAGCCTAGATTCGAACTAGGAACCTTTGGCTCGGACCGCCAACGCGATAACCAATTGCGCCACTGCGGCCATGAAAGCGAACCGCTATTTGCATGACCTTAGGGCTTAGTTAGAGCAGTTACCTGGTTCGCAGACTGGGACTATTTTTCCTAAGGCGTAAATTCCTAAAGAATAAATCATTAGATGGTCAGTGAGGGATTTAAAGAATAAATCATTTTTCATAAAAAAAAAACGTTATTCCCTGGGGTTGAACGCAATACAAATAATGTAAAGACTAGCGAGATACCATTAACCGAAATGAATCATTTAATTTCGTTTATAAAGTTTTGTTTAAAATTTATTTAATTGTAATTTCTGAAAGAGATTTCTGAAAATATATTTTTAGAGGGGCAGAAATCTTATGACGAGCTTCCACGCAGCGAGAGGAGAGCCACGATCCTAGTGTACGACTCCAGAGGAGCGTCTCGCCGAGCTGAAGTGCATGCAGCACGGCGTGAGAGCGGAGGAGTGCGATAACCTCAGCAGAGCGGAGCCGATCAGACGTCGGGCAGAAGCACGTGGAGCCAAGCAGAGCGATATCGATTATCGATGGAGCCTGCAAGTGGAGATCACAGTCCCACCAAAAGAAAGTAGTGAAGTGTCAGATAAGTGAAAGTTTTCATTATCATGTATGGGCCCACGCATAAAATGTGAGTTGCAATATATCTCCGAAGGTTAAAGAAAGATGTAATAGATCTAGATAGTAATGTGATGTTGAGAGAATTAAGCTTTATAGTAAAGTGCGTTGGAAGTGAAAGAACTGAAAAGGAACTTGGTTAAAGTGATAATTAGACAGTTTAATGTGATTGATTTGTAAATGAAGTACAGTTAAATCGTTCCCTTTTATATTATAAGTTATGTTCTTTAGATATTGAAAATAAGTTAAATAGAGTTTAGAACAGATGAGTAAAATTAAGTCCTAGGCATAAATTTGTTTTCTGATTGATGTATTTGAGTTATAAATTTTGTTCCAATAAATATCCCATTGCATTCATAATTATACAAGTATCTGAGTGCGTCATTTTGCTAGTAAAATTAGAAGGTTTAGAATATTTTAATAAATCAGAAGCGGGAAGGTATTAAGAGGGAGAACTCCTTATATGTTTCTTGACTAGGCTATCAATGGTTAATTTAGATTACGGCATCTATTTTGAATAACTGAAAAGGTATGAGGGAGTAGATCACTGGATATACTGTGTATTCATTATAATGGTATGTTCTAGTTCAAATTAAGAACCTAAGGTCATTTATTTTGCTTATTTTATGCCCTGTATCATCGACTATTGCTATCAGATAATGAAGGTAGGAATGAGTGCATTTCTTTCTCTGTGTTTGATACATGAGGGATATTTGCTTAACTTACGACTTAACGTAAGGTGAAATGTTAAGAACCCTCACTTGTTAGAAATAGGTACATAGATACCCACTCAAGGTTAATATGCATATATAGTCTGTGATACAACAATCCCTTTTTGTTTGTTTATTACCTTTGTGATAAGAGTTAATGTTAGAGGTCAGTATATTATACAAAATGAGAAGGAGCCACCAGGGGTAGTAATTAAGTTATTGAACTATAGCAGATTAATTAAGAAGAGCTGAGTATTCTAGAAAGGATAGAGAGAGAGCAACTGATATAGAGTCATTAGTTTTTTTTTTGTTGTCTATATAAGGTACGCATCTCGTGCAGGGCTCAGGTAATCCTACAAGTAAGAAACGCACAACGCAATGCCTGCACGAAGATCGTTACAAAATAAACACCAAAAGTTTATACAATTTGCATAAAAGTATTTTTCAACAAGTGCATATATGGATAATTTTTTCTCAGCATCTGCTGCGTGAACTAAAGTAAATAGGGTAAATTCCCACCATAAACTTTTATAACGTCTATAACAAAATCAATGATTTATGACGATAAAACCTAAACTATTCTAAAAATATCTATACAAATCAATCAATGAAGACCCCATTTCTGCCGTTCACGGGTTTTTATCAGTCATATTGCGAGCCATTGCATGATTCCGACGAGAATTTTCATGGATGAAATATATGCCGTATATCCCTTCCATTTACTTCAGCTCAGC
>JAHWFO010053235.1:23299-35701 GCA_023313115.1 Rhysida immarginata | reverse complement strand
ATATTGAAACTGTAAAACTTAGAGTAAAATTCAAGTGTGGATTATTTCCCTTTGATGACTGTACAACCTCCGTTTTTAATCATGATTTCTGGTAAGGATGAAGCATTACTGTTTAGACTACAGATTATTTCACAATCTTAACTGTGCATTTAAAACACTAATATTGATTGATATTTGCCATAATTACGGATAAAACATTAAAAAAATGTATATTCTCTGTTTTTCATTTATTCTGAAATTAATTTGCAATCCCGATTTAATGAAGTTTTCATTATAACGAAGTAAACCGATGTCCCTTGAACTTCGTTATAACGAGATTTGTCTGTAGTGGCATATGAAGCCTAAATGAATAATATGAATTTTAACAACTTACTAGTGTTGGCCAATTGCACTGGCATTTTGCACCGGTGCCACTTCTGGCGCTAATGGTGCCAGTGCGGGAAGTGAAAAATAACCAGTGTCATGGCGCCATGAGTCTTGCGCTCTGTTGCTGAATCTTCCTTTTGTCTTGTGCTCTGCGCTGATATTGCTAGAGCAGCGAAGAGGTAGAATCTGAAAAGAAGGCCTGGCTAAAGTCTGAAAAGAAGGCCTTCACAGTGCAGTTACAGTGCAAAGGTGCCATGCAAGGACACTAGCTAGATCGCCATTTTTACCAAATAATCCACGCGTTGAAGGAAGATTAAATTAGTCTAAATTTAATTTCTTTTTTCCGTGAAAGCAGTGAAAGGGTTTGCAAAAATTTAAAGGAAGATTTAAAAAATGTTCAAACAAAAGGAAATAACATTTATTTATATTTAGTAAACGTGACATTAATTCTAATAAGGTCAATTAATAAAATGTATGAGTAATTCCTTTAATAAAAATAACAATTCATAGTACTGTGTATATTTTGTTTGAGTGATTATACTGCTTAGAATATGCAAAATTAAACTTAATAAATGATAATTTGTTATTTACATGTTTATTTTTTCTATTAATATCGGCCAAGTGCCCCTTCCCCCTGATTTCAATATTACGCCACAGCTGGCCTCGATAAACCTTCCCTCACAAACCATTACTGACTTCGTAAATACCCGACTTTTTTGATTCCGGGATCTTATCCTTCGGATTATCCACCAAGTGCTTAAGAAAATTTGGATTCCTATAGGCAACCCTAAAATTAAATTCTCTCAGAACTCCACCTAAACCCCAGGTAAGATGCCTATCAAATAGAATGCTCATAAATATTTAAACTGAACCAATACGTTTTAAAGTTGTCAGGTTCTCTTCTTTTTAATCTTTTGCTTCCTCAGAATGTCCTCTATGATTTTTTCGTTAAACCCATTGAAATCTGCGACCTTCTTCATGAAATTTATTTCTTTTTCAAAAATTTTTTTGACAAAGAGACTGTTAAAGCCCTATTTACCATGAAATTGAAAACTGAGAGTTTTTGAGACACACAGTGATTGGAATCGAACCTAATATCTCTATTGTTGCTAGTGGGTTTCCTAAAAATATCAAAATCTAAACTGAGCATAGGGCATTTGCCCCAAAGTGCTTATATAGTATGTCCAAGAAAGCCAGGGAACTAGTGTCCTTCAATGGGTAAAACATCGAAAATTGATTTCCGGAATCGATTAATGTAAATAATCGATATATTTTCTCAAAGAATCAAAAAGAATAGATTCCCCTTTGTTTCGGGAAAAATATTAATACAGTTGTATGCTATACTGTCACAGCAATGTCATGTGTTACCTAAAAGCCAAATACTAAAATACCAATAGAAATACGTAAACTGAACAAAAAATATTTATTGATCAAATCATCAAATGGTACAGAATTTAGAATAAGCAAGTTTTCTAAATTTCTGGGGTCTAAACGTGATCTAAGTTTTTTTTTTAACACAAACCCAGCTTTAGAAAATAACTGTTCAGCTGGCACTGAATAGTTGGAGAAGTCAGATACTTCAATGCCAACAGAACGAGTAATAGACTTTGCAGTCGCATTCCCTTTCAGTACTGTAAAGGACTGACATCCATTGCCAAAACAGATGATTTCAAATAGTAATGGAAATCTGTAACTAAATCTAAGCTGGTAGTCATACAATATTGCCATTATTTGCATTTTTTACTAACTCATTGTTGCATTGGCCCCATAAATCAAACTCATCATCAGGATAAATATTATCGTTTTCAATTTCATTATCTCGTCAGCCAATCAGATCATACAACTTGCGCTGCGGCTATCCATATGTCCTCGGATTTTTTGAGAATCGATTCTCTACACATTGTATCGATGCTATACAATAATCGAAAAATCGTTCTTGATTTTCCAAAAGAATTGATTTTCGGTTCTTTTTCGATGTATCTCAGGGAACTGTCTTTCTTTTTCATACACATGTATAAACTTAATGCTAGGAAATGGATTATTTACATGTATAAAACTTAATGTCAACAAAGTCTTCTACATTGGATTTGGTAGTGTCAAAAATAGTTAATACGAATATCATCTAGATATCTAATCCAACTATCTAATACATTTTGAGGACATTCTTTGGAGTGACCCTTTTTTTGCTTTATCTTTTTCAAACTACGTCCTATTTCAGATTTTAGTTCTCAGTTTTAAAAAAAGGAAGTAAACCCCTACTTTTTACGTAAACGATTTTAATTATTTTTCATTACTTTAAATCTTCACAATAAATTTTATTTTAAAAGTAAACTGTTTAATAATGAATTCATTTTAATTTATGTTAATTTTATTAAATTTCGATTCATCAAAAAAAATTATTATTTGTCTCTGGTAATGACATTGTGATTAATAAGGTTTGAAATAATATACACTTTGTATAAAACAAATTTATTTTATTTGCTTAAATGCCAAAAATCTTACAGAATCACTGGTTCAATTCTTGCAATATTATAATGAAAAATAAAGCAAACCAATTCTTTACAATGTGACATATGAATATGTCCCTACGGATATAAACACATTTATATCCGTGTGGACGTACGATTATTCACAAATTAAATTGGAAATAAACTAAAAGGGCTAGAAATTAAGGGGAAATCGATAATAATTAAAGAAAGGCACGGAACAATCGAGGTGACAAGGTGAATGAACACAATGAGAGAGCTAAATAATAATAGGTTGAATTTGATGAGAGATTTAGCAAGTAAAGTAGTTATTTTCATTTATTTAAAATATTTCTCAAGTGTTCAGATTTATATACATTGGCAATTTACTGTAAACTTGAGAGAAGGGTTAAGAACCGCCAGGAAATTAAAAAAAATATATATATAATTTTGTGGGGGTGGAGAGAGAATCGCGATAGGAAGGGAAGGGAAAAGAGAACAAAGGGGGGTAGAAGAAATTCGGAGAAATAGAATTCAAGGTTAGAGATCCTTTGCGTAGAAAAAAGAAAATTCTAGGAAGAAAAAAAAGAGTGAGACAGACGAAAATCAGAGAGCGAAGAGACACAGACAGAGAGAAAAGAGACTCAGAGTAATGTAAAAGAGAGCGTTGGACGAGGTTCTGTTGAGTAAGGGTAAAGGAAAAGTACTCTTCTGTGAGCGGGAATCACGACGACGGCGGCGGGATCTTTTCAGTCGGAACGAGCCGGTGGCAACGCAGTAACCAGCTCGTAGACGAGGTGCCTGTACAGCCATCATCCCGGGACCAGACCGAGAGCGGCGACCGATGCGAGGGGCTAGCGGACGGATCGTCGGGAAGGAGCAGGGCCAACACCGGTAAGCTGAATCTGTACGTAGCGTAAGCGCTGTTACTTGATGGGACAGGACGGGGCGAGAAGGCGTTTCTTGCGGGGTCTAAGCAAGGCGATTCTCGAGTCCTGAGCCGGTAATAGTGGCTAATACGCGGGACAGTTTCAGTGAACCCGATGCGGTGGCGGCTAAGGAGCAACGAAGTGACGACAGGCGCACGATCAGCGAAGCACCCACGGCGGAGCCTTTGCGGGAACGACCACGACGGGAGGTCAGCGGAATAACAACTGAAGAGGCGACTGCAAAGAAACTCACGTAAGCCGGGAGCAATATTGTGCGAAGACAAGGTACTGTGTAGTTTTAATTGGGCCCAACGCGTGTGCAATAACTTTTGAGAGAGAACGGTATTGAACTTTTAGTACCAAATGTAATTATTGAAATAAGTACAGAGTATGATCTACTATGCAAGGAACTTTAATTCTAAAGAGCTCTATGATTAGTGTAAATTGTTGGGGGAGTTGGAAGGGAAATCTTTTAATTTAAACAGTAAATTGCCAAGTATTATTTAATTATTGTAAGTGCGATTTGAAATTGATTTGATTTTTTTTTTTGCTTTAGTTAACTCTTAGATATCCAACTTTTATCCAACTTATATTTTTGCAGTAATGAACGAATGTTGTTTTTATGTTTTATTTGATCTGACAATAAATAGCTTGCGCCTTTAAAGTAAAGTTTATTCACTCATTGTGGTCAAACAAATTTTCAGCTATAAGGAAAGGAGGTATTGCTTGAAGAAAGAACAGAAAGGGGAGAATAGAATTCTACTATCATTTACTATACGATCACGGGGAGGAGACCTAAATTTTTCGACAATTACTGGGTTAGTTGTTGGGTATAGCTTATAATTATTAAGGCCACCACGAAACTATCACATTATAGATAGGTAATTAGATGTAAGCTAAATAAGTCAACGATCGAATCTACGGGCAAGGTAGTAGTTCGTCCTCAATTAATTCTGACGATCTTCCACGAAAGAACCGTCATATCGGTGATTCGTACGAAAGAAGTTGTCACAACAATATTGATTTAAATTATTATTTTATATCAATAAAGGCTTAAAAATTTTAAAATTTGGTAACTGACACAGCAAATACATTTTTGAATCCTTTCTATTTTTAGTGATTTATAAATTGCCTTTGATGTTACACGACCACCATACAGTATACGACGTATTGATTAAGCTTGGCACTGTAAAATTGGCACTGGCACCGCTTGGCCCAACACTACAACTTACAAGTCTGCTAAGGTTGTGTTAACAAAAGGAATGTGATCTAAGAGAAAACTTGTTTGCCAGAACATCACCACTAATGCTTTATAGAAGCTGATACAGAAAAAATAACTAATTCTCATAAATGGTCTCTAGATAGGTGTCAATAATTTCTAGAATAGATAAATAAACCTACCGTAGTACCATTTCCTACGTGTATAGAGGGTATTTACAAACTGGGAATATGGAAAGCGCTTCTAGAGATGGAATGCTATATCCCTTTTAATGATACGAATTCATGCTGCCTGTAAGGGGTTGTTTAAGAAATATGTTACGCTGTTTTTGGCGGTTCAAACCTCCCACCCCCATGTCACATTTTCCATACCCCCTCCCCTTTTAAGACGTCACTACATATAAGTTAACCCCCTGCTACATTTGCTACAAACAAAAATAATCTTTGGTTACTCCCAAACACAATAAATCTGTTTGAAGTAAGATTTCATTGTTGTGTATGTGTAAGTCAGATAAAATTTGAAGTATCTTTCGGACTTACATAATGAAAGTTCTATTTTTTCTTTGGTGTTAACAATTGAGATTTTTGAAATTTGAAAATTTAACTATTCAAAAAAAAATTGCAAGCATTATAAGAAGGAACTTTAATGGTGATGCAGAAGTATAATTTGCATGCATGTGCTCAAGTCAACATTACTTAACAGATAAAGTAACAATTTATTCATTGTTGACTCACTACGAATCGATTGCTACATGAAATGCCATTATCTTGGTAGTCTTTAAGGTCTCTGAGTACGTGCAATCGACTTGAAGGGGTCCACGAAAAGGCCGGGAAAGTTAATATAGCCGAAAACACCTTGATGATGATATTCTCGAAAATAGAATTTGAAAAAGTAAATCTGTTTTTAAGTTATCATGCAAACGGTGGACAGATAAACGTACAGCCCAAATGTGCATTCTTATAAGTAGTTTTTAGCTAAAGCTCCTTGTTTATGATGTTTTATGTAAACGTAAAAGGACTTGATGGTGGAGGAGCCCGTAATTGTATTTGAAGATGTATTGTTATACGTTAAGAAAGTAAAGCCAGCACCAACCATATTACTTGCTCATTCCCACGCCTTAGAAACAGCAACTGCAAAATTTCCATACAGGAAGACCGATGTAAAAGTCCATACACAGGGGTGTCTCTAGGGTCGCTTTGGTACCGTTTAACGGTACCTTCACAAAATTATTTTAAATGAAAACTGTACCTTCACAAAATTACTTTGATCGGAAACGGTACCTTCACAAAATTTAGTAGTGCCTTATATATAATTCACAAAATTTAACGGTACTTTATATAATTCACAAAATAATTTTATTACCGAAGATATATTCATTAATGTTTTTTTACGGAGTTCATAAACGAAACAAATTCTATTTTTTTCTGTATTTCTCCAAAATGACACCAGTGTTCTCTGGGTCACCTAACCGTAGCCACCGATAAGAATGTTGCTACGACCTGAGTTATATGATCGATGACAAAGGCACCAAATCGACGTAGCCCCTACCATGTTCGTATGCTTTTATTACTTCGTACTTTCGTTTTGAAGATTCTTGACTGAAAAATAATATTCACGGTAAGTTTATTCTCAAATGTTTATGCTTTATATTTCATTTCGATTAAAAAAAAAAAAGAAAAAAAAAAGTAAACCAAGATGTTTTGTACAGATCGATGGTCGATATTAGGCCTAGGCAATTTCAGACATCAAAATACCTTAGACCACGATGTGGCTGGCGATGTTTTTTTTTTAATTTTAGTTATTATTAATACAATAAAAAATAATCATTTTTGTGGTCTTTTTGTTTTACTTTATTTGTCTAAAATTATTTTTTTGTGTGCTTATTAGTCATCGTTTTATTTCTGTAATGTTTTTCAGTTCACCTGTTCTCCATTTTAATGCAGAAAGTGTAGTTACATTTTCTTTTAATTTATCGCTATAGGCATTGATACATCGATTATGCTTTGCTTTTTTTTTATAAACATTGACGTGTTCTTAATAACATCCATAATTATATTCTATTGTGCCCCCGGACGCGTGGGAGGGGGGGCTGGGCAACAGGTCTCCCGAATCGTAAAGGTGAACCACGCGCGATAGGGACGGTTTGTAGAGAATGACTCGCGGAGGGGAGGTGACGCTTAGCTGATAGATAGGTGTGGCGGGTAATGAAAACAAATCATTCTAGTTAATGTTTAATAATCATAAAATTGTTACAATTCATAAAAAGAACTAGGGGCCCCGATCAAGTTTTTTTTTTCAGCAAAACAAAATTAAAAAAAATGCAAATATTTACTCTAAACTCTCCCTTTAAGCATGTTAAAACAAGACAAAATGGAATTAATGAATAACCCAACATTTAACAACCATATTGCAAATTCCACAAATGCTTAACACATGAGATTGGGAACTTTAACATGAAACAAAACTCCGTCATGCGCAGTGTTGTAAGTAATGAGATATCCAGCTCGGTATCAACCAACCCTGGTGAGGGAAAACAACACCTGGACGTGTCACGCCCTCCTTTTCAATCACTCCTGCCCTTAAGATCCGGGAGAAGAGAGGGGAGGAGAGCCGTAACCCCGTGAAATACTAACAATACACTAACGCTTTTCCCTCACTCAAGATCATTATTAAGAACTTCACACACTGTTGCCACGCATATTTTAATTATCTCTCAAAAAAAAGATGCATAAACATTCCCCTTCCGTTTCTCATGTGCCAAACTCCGCGTGCGAAAACCACCGCTTAAACATCGAGTGATAAATTCTCGCGTAACTATTACTAGGACTTATTCTTAACTATTACAGTTATAATTAATAGTCTAAAACCATTAAACGTTTTGACAAATAAAACAAGCACTGAAATGAGCGTCTCGTAATTAGTGATACACATAGGTTCACGTAATGGTTCAGTGATACACATAGGTTCCTCTCTACGACGAACTCTTAAGTTCCGCCGTGGCAGGGTAGTTTCAATTAAAAATAAATTTCGCTAAACTGCATCAAACCTTCTTGAACTGTGCACCAGACTGTCTTCATCGGGAACAAAGCAAATAAAGAACAATCTCACCGATCACAAGATGATCTTGACTAAGTTTCTTATCTTGGTTGGCGGCCGACATTCCTTTCCGAAACAGGACGTTCACGAAGCGATCCTTATTCCTTGAGGGGTAGACGCTTGTCGCAAACAAATGATCTTCCCAAAATTTCCGCTATGGCTGGTCCCATACGACTCTATGCGCCTTTAAGGACGGGTAGCCACAAATTCCGCAAAACAAAGTTTTTTGTTATATTTAATTTAACTTTGTTGAGAGTCTTTCATAACGACACAACATTCGTTCTTACCAGGGCTTCTCTGCATTACAACACACACACAAAAAACGCGCTCCACAACAAACGAAGCAAACAATTGTTATCCCATTGTTGCTACCAAAAATTTCTGGAAAAACTGCGACAACAACAAGAGCTTTCGCTCTGCTTCTTAAATCATTATCACAGCTTCTCCAAGGGTACAAAACAAAAACTTCTTAATTATTTAAATAAATCTCTTACAAACTAAAATAACCTATTCTTAATAAAACCAGACAATCTTTAACTAAACACACCTTTTTTTTTTTTATTTTTACACCAAACACCTGCACACCTAATTAACCTACACGCAACGCAACAATAACAACACTCCACCATACAATATCTTATAACGAGAGCTCCAAACGAAATAAACAAAAACACAGCCACGCTTACAACAACCAAATCGGAGAACAACACACACTGACCCAGTCACACAAGCCCCACCAACAAAAACAAAAGAACCTAGTTCTTTCACTTGTCAAGCACTATTTACCCTTAACTCCGCTAGGACGCACATCCCAGTACTCTTAAATGGATTGATCATCCATGTTGGTTTTTCTAAACTGTCATTTTCCAACCGCCCCTGGTTTTCCTTAGACCTACCAACGCCCACTTTTGACCCTTCCTTGGGACCACGCCCCTGTCGCCACTCCTCGCGGCCAGACCCACTCTGCGAATGAGATCCATAGCCTTTACTCCCCTTTCGGCTGACGAGTGGGCCCGTGGACTCCATCTTTTCCGACTCATGAGTAACCGTCTCTGACACCCATTCTCTCTGTCTGCATGCCCACTGACAGCATTCCCTCAACTTTACATTCAACACCAACATCCACCACTACTTTACTACACTGCTCGGCTTCTGTATCTATTACAACCTCTCTCGTGTCTGGTGCTTGGGCTACCACCTCATCGTCGTCCTCTACCTGTCGATCAGTTAGACGCACCCGGTTTCTCCTGACCACCTGGGTATCGCGGAATCGAATGCCTTTTATTTTCACTTCGTCATCCGCCAACAATTGTATGACTGTAAATGGTCCAAAAAACGACTCACTCGTGACTCTGTTACATGATACCATCACATGTACGTTCGGGGCTATAATTCCTTTCGCTGGTCATGCAGCATACGGCGCCTTAACCGCACTATCACTACCAGTGTGTACCCCTTCTTGCCCTACTCTATCTGGATTCTCTGTCATATGCTTAGCATCTCTTGCAATTTCTTTCTCGCCACTTACAACTGTCACTGATGAGCATACAAATGCAATACCATCCAGGATATCCGTTCCTAAAATTCCATCGTATGACCTATCCTGGAATGTGTGCAACAAAAAGTCACATTTGGGAAGAACTCTCCCCCGAATTTTAATATCGAGAGTGGCTTCTTGTTTGATATGTATACAGCCCCCAATTAACACCCCGCACCATAGTATCCACATCATGGATGGGGGCCTGGGGCAGCTGGCGACATAGTTCCACATCCAAGAAAGATACTTGAGACCCAGTATCTACTAACATGTCCACCAACTGACCCTGAATCATCACTCCTATTCTATACAACCTGTCTTGGCCACGTTTCAGAACAATAGGTCCACTAGATACTGCAACTACCTGTGTAGTTTCCTGTTTCTTTTGTTGGTAACACTCTCTGGCATAATGCCCAGGGGCTCCGCATTTAAATAACGTTACGTCCCCCTTTTGAGCACGAGGCCTAACTCCTCCCTCCTTTAACAATTTCTCAAGCATCTCTTTAACTTCTTTTATCTCCCTTTTACATGAGCACTCCCTTTCCCTGGAGACTACTGGAGTGGAGGTATGCCCCCTATCTAGCATCCTCGTTCGTGGTGCTTCCATACCTACCTCATCATCTAGATTGGCCGGCTTGGCATCATGCTTGACTCTACTGCTATCCCCATGATGCCCCCTTTCTAACTCTTCGGATTCCAACGCGCACTTAATGGCATCTTGAAAGGTTTTGGGTGCAGTAGCTTTTAAGAGCTTTTTATGCGGAAGCAGTGCTCCATGTCTAAATCGTTGGAGCAACAGTTGCTCCCTTGTTGCCTCCATGGAGGGGTTTGCTTGAATAAAGCGATCCATCGCCAGTTGTAATGACCCTGAAAAATCAAGCACAGTTTCCTTTCGGCGCTGTACGACGTCGTACAGCTCTTTGCCGTAGTCCCGATCAACCTTGACCCGGCCAAAATCCTGTCCAAGCCTTGATCGGAACTCGGCATAGCTGTCGACGTCGAACAGCTCCAACTTGGCGGCTTTACGTGCCGCATTTCCCTTCAATTTGGATTTTGCTACTGTGAGCTTTATTTCGTCTGTCCAATAGCCGAGAGCCCCTATGCTCTCGACTGCCTTCAGAAATCCGGAGACACTAATGTCCATACGATATCCGGAGAAAACTGGTACCGTCCCCGTATACCCTGCCATCGTTGGCTCTGGTGCAGCATCACCACCTTCTGCCCCTTCTACAGGCATACTTAAACCACAATAGACACACTTGCTTAACACTAAACTCTCTACCACAACAATTCTTGCACATTACCAGCAAGCCATACACACACACCTCACCTTCAGCCACCCCTAATCTGGAATATGCCGGACTAGCGAGTCCCTGTTCGGGCGCCAAAATTGTGCCCCTGAACGCGTGGGAGGGGGGGGGTCCAACAGGTCCCCGACTCGTAAAAGTGAACCACGCGCGATAGGGACGGGTTGTAGAAAATGACTCGCGGAGGGGAGGTGACGCTTAGCTGAAAGGTAGGTGTGGTGGGTAATGAAAACAAATCATTCTAGTTAATAATGTTTAATAATCATAAAATTGTTACAATTCATAAAAAGAACTAGGGCACAATATTCAAGTTTACGGCTCTCCTCCCCTCTCTTCTCCCAGATCAAGTGTTTTTTCAGCAAAACAAAATAAAAAAAAAATGCAAATATTTACTCTAAACTCTCCCTTTAAGCATATTAAAACAAGACAAAATGGAATTAATGAATAACCCAACATTTAACAACCATATTGCAAATTCCACAAATGCTTAACACATGAGATTGGGAACCTTAACATGAAACAAAACTCCGTCATGCGCAGTGTTGTAAGTAATGAGATATCCAGCTCGGTATCAACCAACCCTGGTGAGGGAAAACAACACCTGAACGTGTCACGCCCTGCTTTTCAATCATTCCTACCCTTAAGATCTGGGAGAAGAGAGGGGAGGAGCGCTGTATCCCCGTGAAATACTAACAATACAATAACGCTTTTCCCTCACTCACGATCATTATTAAGAACTTCACACACTGTTGCAACGCATATTTTAATCATCTCCCAAAAAAAAAGATGAACAAACATTTCCCCTCCGTTTCTCCTGTGCCAAACTCCGCGTGCGAAAACCACCGCTTAAACATCGAGTGATAAATTCTCGCGCAACTATTACTAGGATTTATTCTTAACTATTACAGTTATAATTAATAGTCCAAAACCATTAAACGTTTTGACAAATAAAACAAGCACTGAAATGAGCATCACGTAATGGCGCAGTGATGCACATAGGTTCCTCTCTACGACGAACTCTTTTAAGTTCCGCCGTGGCGGGGTAGTTTCAATTAAAAATAAATTTTGCTAAACGGCACCAAACCTTCTTGAATTGTGCACCAGACTGTCTTCATCGGAGACAAAGCAAATACAGAACAATCTCACCGATCACAAGATGATCTTGACTAAGTTTCTTATCTTGGATGGCGGCCGACATTCCTTTCCGAAACATGACGTTCACGAAGCGATCCTTATTCCTTGAGGGGTAGACGCTTGTCGCAAACAAACCATCTCCCAAAATTTCCGCTATGGCTGGTCCCATACGACTCTATGGGCCTTTAACGACGGGTAGCCACAAATTCCGCAAAACAAAGTTTTTTGTTATATTTAATTTAACTTTGCTGAGCGTCTTTCATAACGACACAACATTCGTTCTTACCAGGGCTTCTCTGCATTACAACACACACACACACACACACACACACACACACACACACACACA
>JAHWFO010053235.1:0-23289 GCA_023313115.1 Rhysida immarginata | reverse complement strand
AAAAACACGATCCACAACAAATGAAGCAAACAATTGTTATCCCATTGTTGCTACCAAAAATTTCTGGAAAAACTGCGACAACAACAAGAGCTTGCACTCTGCTTCTTAAGTCATTGTCACAGCTTTTCCAAGGGTACAAAAGAAAAACTTCTTAATTATTTAAATTAATCTCTTACAAACTAAAATAAACTATTCTTAATAAAAACCAGACAATCTTTAACCAAACACACCTGCACACCTAATTAACCTACACACAACGCAACAATAACAACACCCCACCATACAAATCTTATAACGAGAGCTGCAAACGAAATAAACAAAAACACAGCCACGCTTACAACAACCAAACCACAGAACAACACACACTGACCCAGTCACACTATCTTAAGTGCCCAAAATATCCATAATTTTTTCATAAACAAACACGTGCACTTTAAAATACTGATGTTTTTGGGCCTGATATTTCGTGATTTTGCTCGATTTCTTTTTCAGTTATGTAAGGCTGAATAGATTTTTTTACATGATTTTTGTACAGCATTCTATCATCTTCAAAAAATTTTGACAATTGCTAAACAATATTTATGTTAAACCATTCGGGTTTTTTTTTAAATTTCCTTTTCACATCTGAGGTTTTTGCTTTGTTTATTGGGCGAAAAAGCGCACAGGAAAAATTTGCTTTCGTTTGCCTTAAGTGATTTTTTTTTTAAATTTGATTTATTGGCTTTTGTTTATTATGAATATTCGAGTGGCCGAGAAATTTAACATGGATTGCGTTTTAATCTGCTTAAGCATTTTTAAAAGCAAATAAAGCACAATTTGTAAAACCGGCTGCAGCTATGTGCAGATGTGTAAAGGAAACAAAAAACTCGAATTACAGCTTTTTGCAATGACTTTACGGCAGTTTTCATTTAGGTTAAGGCAATTTTCACTTAGATTAAGGCACTTTACGTTTAGAAAACTGCAGTTTTCAATAACTTCAGCGCATTTTTTCATTTAGATTAAGGCAGATTTCACATAGATTTAGGTAATTTTCATTCCATTAGGGTAGTTTGCATTTAGAAAACGGCAGTTTTCTTAAACATTAAGGCAAAGAATATACTAATTAATTGACGTGTTTACTTTTTACAGTAAGTATAATACCTAATGTATTATCAAAAAATACGATAACACAGTAAACGATTATGAAATATCGGCATATAACAACGCTGCAGAATAAGGGCAAATTCGCTTTAGTATGCCTCACACAAGCAAGCATTACGTAAATGATTAAATTTAAAAAGCGTAAAGCTTTGTATTTGCAGCCGTGAGAAAAAATGACAGTATTTTTCAACATTTTTAAAAATTTTCCATGACCTGTATTATCGAAAATAACATATCACCAGTAAAATGTAATATCACAATTATCTCATTCAATAACTGTGGTAAAACGAAAAGGAGGTCATGGTTGAATTAAAGGAAATAATCAGAATCCCTTCGATTCGAACCAGAGACCGTTAAAATACCCCTGGTTAGTTTGTTATAAATGCATAGTAAAATTTTGAAATGCCGGACATCATTTTGAATCGCCCTGTACATTTATTGCGGTTGCTAGAATATAATTTCTACAGCGCTTTGTTAAAGCGCCATGCTAGCACCTTCTTCCATCACCGTTTTTTAACACAGGTAATTTCAAGAAAATATTTCCTTTTTAAAGCAAATTACATTTTGTTCATAAATATTTGCCATAATAATGAAAATTGCCTTAATCTAAATGAAATCTGCCTTAATCTAACTGAAAATTGCGCTAAAGTTATTGAAAACAGCCGTCTTCTAAATGAAAATTGCCGTAAAGTCATTGCTAAAAGCTGTAATAAAAAGATTTCTTTAACGTGTTTTTAAATTGCATCGTATGTAAATCTAGGTATTTTCTGACCACGTGACCTAAACCGATCATACGCCTCAGATGTGAAAATGCATGTTTTCATGGGCCCATGTAAATAGCCACTGCGATATTTATATCGATTTACCCATTATGATTTTTCCTTTGTTTTTTATTTTATTATTTTGTGAAACTTTAAGTTTGTTTTTCTTGTTTTAACTTTATTCTAAAATTATGTAATTGTATTTATTTCAGGAAAGATAGTGTTTAATTACACTTACATTTTCGTTTGTAATACTGAAAAAATGAAACGAGACCACCCTGCTACTGGAGGAAATACTAGGAATGCTCATTATTATATGAAAAAAATTCGTTTGGAAGATCAAAAAAACTGTGTTCCAATTACTACATTTTTTATTTAAAAAAAATACTGAAAAGGAAAAGAACAATTCAGATAAAGAAACCGACAATAGTAGTTTTGAAGATACTTTTAAGAATCCTATTGATGACTTTGAACCTAGTGGTGAGAATCCTGTTGGTGTGTTTGAAACGGGTAGCGATAACCCATTGATAATTTTAAAACTAACCCAACATCTTAAGGAGATGGCCCTGGCTAAGAGGTCTGATTTACTCTACCCTTAGATTAATCTTGAGGTTCCAGATGACCCAGTAGGGCTAATGAGCTAATTACATCGGCCAAGGGCCTGCTGATGATGGAGATGGCTAACAGGACCACCCATTTATTGGTGATCACTATGATTAGTGCTAGTGCTTTATCTGATACTGGCTCCGACGTCACCCGGGTTACCAAGGTTCGTGCTCGTGGGTTAGGCAGAGGCTCACGTTTGAAAAATATGCCACAATCTCCCAGGGCCACTGGTGGCAAAGCAGCACCAACCCCTGTTCGGCTACTGCAATGCCTAACCTAAACCTGTCCCTAGTGTTTCAAGAGCTTCTTTGCCCTCGACCACTAAAGCAGGTAAGCCACGCCAGCGCATGAAATGGACCAAAGACATAAACCATTTTATCATGCGAGCCTACTATGGAGTCACTAAATTGGAAACTGACATTACAGCTTACAGACAACGCTTTCAAAGAGACATATCCTCACATCACAATCACTGAACAACGCATTGCAGATCAGCGTCGCACGATTGTTATGAACAATTTAATACCCTTACCTACACTACAGAAAATAAAGCAAGAAGTTGCACAACAGCTACAAGAATACGTGCAATCTACACAAACCGACACCCAACAGACAGTCAAACACTAATACTGACATCTCTATTGAACTTGAAGAACACACCCTCAACAATGAACTTCACCATGATATTAATCCACAACACAACATGAATACTAAACTTATTGAAACATTAAATGACACCCTACAAAGATACCTTACAGATACCTTACACGGAACAGATCCCACACAAAGACCAGGTATACCTAAAATAAACATAAACAGCAAAACTGGGGAAATTTTATTTTACATGAATGCATATATCTTACCACAGTACATTAAAGAAAATCTATCCTTAGAATACATACACCTTCTCATTTACAGTGGGGTTCTTACAGTTATATCCACACTGGGTGGGAAACCTATCCATCAACACACACAAAAATTATACACCCAACAGAAACCTAAATGGCAAAAACTGATTGAGTCTGAGATTGACAAAATCCGCAAGCAGTTAGGTAGACTTACCCAGTACATATACACTAAAAAGCAGAACAAATGCCTCAGACAGTTAATTAAGAAAATAAAAACATACACCAGATATGAGCAGCACAATTAACACATTACAGAATATATGGACACATTAAAGGACAAGTACCACTAAAAATCGTGTACTCTTTTTTTTTTTTTTTTTTTTTTTTATTTAAATTTTGTTAGTTCATGATGTATATAGTACACTTTCATTAATAATTTTTTATAAAAATCATCATATTCCTTAAAAAACTGTGATGAATACTGCAAAATACGACAGTGAGCGAAAAACTGCGTCCGCCATGATTGTCTAGCAGGCTGGCGCTGTGACGTTATCGGCCTGCTGCAGAATTCAGTAGGGGAGACGTAAGAGAGCTAATCTAATTGCTTGTAATCTTCGACAGCGTGGTCTTTTTAAAGTAAACTTACAAGAAAGAGTTTCTAAATATTACCTTGGCCATTTTACCGTAAATGCCCGATTATAAGTCACCCCGAATATAAGTCGCACCCCCAAATTTAAAGTAAATTTTGGTACAAAATTTTTTTTCCCCTTACATGACATCATAATCGATAATGCTAATTACATCACTGAAAAATCAAAACAAACACACAAAATGCAATGTTGAAGCTAGTTTATTTAAAAAACAAAAAAATGTATCAAAATCCCTCAAAACTCTCATCCTCACTCTCCCCAAAAAGTTCATTCCACGTCTCTTCCGTCAGCTCCATATCAGTGTCCCAACCTGGACTGTCCTCTTGTTCCTGCTCGTGCTCTTCCTCCTCTTCATTGTCATCTTCCTCTATCCATAAAAAATCGTCTTCTGTTCCATCCAGCTTGTTGGCTATTCCAGTTTTCAAAAAGCTTTTCACAACCATTTGAGATGGAATGTCATCCCAGCTGGATTTAACCCATGACGTTATCAGGGACAAACTGGGTTTTTTAATGTTTCCTCCCTTGGTCAGTTCTTTATCTCCTGACGCCATCCATGAAATCCATTTCTGCCGTAGTCTGTCTTTAAACGGTTTGTTTAAGACAACATCCAAGGGCTGTAGTAGAGGCGTGAGCCCCCCTGGTATGACTGCCTGAAAAGTGTTCAATTTCTTGAGTTGCTCTTTAATGTTGTCCGTTTTATGCGCACGAAACTGGTCCCAGACGAGTAATGCTTTCTTCCTTAGAAGGGCACCAGGTCTTACATTCCATACCTTGGTCAGCCAGAGGTTAACTCCATCCTCGTCCATCCACCCCTTGGGATGGCAGTGTACCACCACTCCAGGAGCTAGCTTCTCTCCTTTTGGAATCGTCTTCCTCTTGAAGATCAACATCGGTTTTAACTTCGTGCCGTCAGCCATGCAACCAAGTACCACTGTGAAATGCGTCTTCTCATGGCCTGTTGTTCGAATCGGGATAGACTTCTTTCCTTTGGCGTCTATTGTACGATTACCAGGAAAGTCAAACCACATAGGAGTTTCATCCATGTTTCCTATTTGGCTAATTTCAAAGTCATATATTTTCCTCTGTTTGATAATAAAACTATGAAACTGCGTCACCTGATGATCCAATTCCTTGGGAAGTTTCTGGGATATTTTAGTTTTCTGGCGAATACATAAACCATGTCTCACCAGAAATCGACGTGCCCATCCAATAGAGGCCTTAAACGCAGGATCCGTGACCATCTTCTTGGCTTGCAAACGAATTAGTAGCATATTCACTATATAGCCATCGCATCTTTGGTCCGTTATCCATTCGGCCAACTGTTTTTCCATCTCTGGATAGACTGCTGGTTGTCCTCTTAGTGCTTTCTTGTGTCTGGGCATCAATGTTTAATATCATATGATAGTTGAAATTAAAATATCAATACTTCGATGTTATCGAGGAAAATACAGCGATGTCGTTCCTATTTCGCATTTTTTTTGGCTGATTTTGTACAATTCTTTGGTTTTTTGTAAAATTCCCTGACCTCTGCCGGTCGATGTTTAGCGTCGATGCTTAAAACATCGTTGTTTTTCATCGATGCCAGAAAGGTTACCGAGAAATCATCGAGGTTAACATCGATGTCCGAGACACCACTATTCCACATAAATGAATTTATAAATAAATATTCTGTAGTCGATTAAACAATAATAAATACATATTAATTTAATAAAATTTAAGTGCTGTGACATATACCGTAAGTTAACTTCGTTTGAAGTTCATCAGGATAAAATGCAACTCCGTGGCTGTGTTCGTTAATTTATTCAAAATGGCGGCATGCGAAGCAAAGTCGTGTTTATATCTCCTTCGAAGTTAGTTTCCTCGATATTTTACATAGATAAATTATTTTCTATAGGTGATTACTGTTAACAATAATATATTTATCAAATAAATATCTGTTTAAGTGGAATAAAATAACTACTTGTTTGCTATTCAATCAAACATGGCAACACCTGGTATCGAAACAAACTATATCAACATCGATAGGTAGCCCATCGACAGGTAATTTTTGCTAGGCTCGAGTAAACGTCGCACCCCTGTTTTTTCACTCAGAATTTGGTACAAAATTTTGCGACTTATATTCGAGCATTTACGGTAATTCATTTAATGACCTCTGCGTAAAGGAATATTTATTGAAATGTGTAGCTTAGGTTAGTGGTCAGGACTAAATGAGTTTAAAAAAGGAGACGTTATATGAATGACATTGAATTAATTTGGAAATCCTTCTAAGCACAGTTTTGCTCTTGAATATCTGACTTTGATTTTGACCACGCCTTATAAACTTTGTTTGGCATTCGTGTGTAACAATTATGCTTCACCTTTTTCTGCTCAAGAAGTAGGAAAAAAGCAATGAATAAATTTTTGTTGGACAGATAAATGGAATCTTGGCAAAAGCAACAGGGTCTGCTCTGTTCATTTTGAAAGTAGTGAATATGAGGTCGATCCAATTGTTTATCAAAAAAATAGGAAAATAAACTATTCAAAACCACCACTTTTATAAGATATGTGTAATCGTCCAAGCAAATAAAAAAAATGTAGTATCTATACACTCGCTATAATCCAAATAAATAAATGAAAATACTGCCTGTTATTAGACAGTTTGCGATTTTTCGTACGAAAATCAAAAAGATACGAAAACGAAAAATTAATACGATATTTAAAAATTTTTCATTTTCGTCTATCCACTTATGTAACGGAATTTTTCAAGATTTTCGTAGGGAATTTCGTGTGCAATTTGTGTGTGACGCAACGAGTGCGCATTTATCTGCGCATCAGCTCTCCGATTCATAATGGACGCCGAACACTGCTCTAGCTCCGTCGAAGAAACAGCTTGAACGTAAAATGCATTTCGACAGCACAAATAACCCTATTAAATAAACAGGAATTACCTACTGCAGTAGCTTAAGCATAATGCTGATAAAAAGTTTATAATAGATTTTTGATAACTACCTTTGGAATCGACTGGAAGAATCCACTTTGAACAGGGCCGAATACTGCAAGGGAAACAAATTTTCGTTTTGAGAAATGAAAAGTCTGTTTCAAGCACACAGCGCGACTTGTATGACAAAAACAAAAAATAATCATGAGCAAATACGAAATTGCCACTTAAATTAATTCGTTTTCGTGGGTGTTTTTGTTTTGTTTTGTTTTTTTTTGTACGAAAAATCCAAAATTGTATATTATTTAAGAAACGTTCACCAAAATGTTTTATTATTAAAAAATTAATCAAAGATTTTTTTGTAAGGAAATTCAAATTTTATTGATAAGCAGATAAAGAAAATTAAGTAGGAATAAATGATGAATCAATAAAAACTAAGCAGGAATAAAAGTAAATATGCTATAAATATGTCTTTAGTATCTTCGGTATTTAAACGTACAGTACTCCTCAGAGGAAAATTCTTTCCTGATAATGCTCACAGTTTGGAAGAACTTTTTTTTTTTTATTTTTCCCAAGCCTACCCTAAATCCAATTCGTAAATCACCGATAACCTAGTTTTTCTATATTGTTGTATAAATAATAAAAGTTAATGAGATAACTGTCTAAAAATCATACAAATTAAGATATTAGGCAATGTGGGAGGGGAGTTTTCCCTATCATGGCAGTTGCCTAGAAGTTCAACTGGCAAATCTTTTTATTCGCGGCTCAAATTGGTATGGTCTAATTTCGCAATTTTCAAATAATTCATAGAATAGTTTTTGAAAATCTCCATTGAAATTTTTGTCGCTTGAAGAGAATTCAGAACTGCTATCCAAGACGCACTTAGCCATATCGTATACTTCCTACAATACTATAAAAGAAGCTACCGCTCGCATTTCAGCAGGCCGATGACGTCACGGGGATTCAAAATGGAGCGCGAAGGATTTTATGAAATACGTATATAAACGCAGTTATTATATATTTAGAGAGATTTTTGGCAATTTTTAATATTACTACATTAATTTATTTTCACTCTAGATTATTTAGACATAAATTAGTTTTTAAGTGGTACTTGTCCTTTAAAAACAAAAGTTAGCTGCAAAAACACAACGCCTGAAGAGATGCAAAACATGCACTTAGCGCAAACAGCAGAACAAGCTATTTGCAAACAATGGGAAGACATTCTATTGTGGTAGAATGTGTGACCCCCCAAGGTGTGGGAGTCACACTAGAGAAAGTGGGAGTCGAACATGAGCATAAAGAATGAGATCTTTATTAAATAAGATTAAATACTAGACAAAGAAATACAAGAGTGATGATCAATCAATAAAAAGCACAAAATAAAGAGGAGCAAAACAATTTATAATACAACAAAAAACACAGAAAGTGTTGTGTGTTCCTTTTGAAGGGAGGAACACTGAAACCCCAAAGTTCAAAGTCAATTAATAAAATAAATTCACTAAACAAAATGGCTCCTTACTTCACATAAAATAAATATTGTTCACAATAACTCAAACAAAAGTTAAAGCTCAAAATCCCAGATAATGCTCACCATAAACAACTTCCAATTGACGTTACAAAAAGTAAAATTATTAATCTTAGATGAATAAATTCCATACATAACAACATGAGCCTACAATTAAAATGTATTAATTACAATAAATTGAAATACTAAATCCCCCCCCAAAGAACTAATTCACTATACATAAAGAATAGCTCCAACAGAAAAATACTAGTGCAACGCATATGAATTCAAATCAAACAATACAAAATGAGGCTTAACCAAATAGGTTCATAACAACCAAGGCTTACAAACACCAACGGCACAGAGGGAAATAAATACAACGCTGCGCTCCCTGGACATCTTCCTATGTCCACTTGGAATCAACACGGATTCCCATTGAGTCCCGAATGACTCAATGTTAACAAGAGTGCATGCCTCATACAAAAGCCGAAATGAAAATAGACCTTCCCCAGAATGAAGGTCTCCCAAAAACATAACGTAAGCCTATACCTACAGAAATACAGAAAGCCTCCCACCACAGGATTCATATGCGTGCCTACAAATCACAAACAAATAAGTTACTGCAGCGCATTGGAATTCTACACAAGAGGCTAAACACAATGGCTCAAACAAGTTAGGCCTACGGAATATAACACAGGCACGGAAGCAGCTTGGTGAACAAGTCACCCAACACATTCAAATTAATGTGAAATAAAATACTACATTGTGCTCCCTGGACATCTACCTATGTCCACTTGGAATCTACACTGATTCCCATCGAGTCCCTAATGACTCAATGTTAACAAGAACACAACGAGAACACCTGCTTCACACAAATGCCTAGAGAAATAGACCTTCCCAAACAAGGGTCTCCCCAGAAACAACTTACCGACAGGCCTAACCCCGTACTAACAAACGAGCCTCCCACCTCAGATTTCCAAGCGTGCCTAGAAAACACTTAAAGACTAATAACAAATAATCAAATAAAACTCAATAAGTAAGCAATCAATTACAAAAAGAAATATACAAAAAGAAAGAGTTCATTGACCTGACAGAAAAATATACAAATTGACGGGTAACCAGTCCACCACTGAGGAAGAACAACGCCGCACTCAAGTCCGAAGTCAAAGCGTGCACAAGCCATAAAACACGTAGACAAAATGTATCTTGAAGGCGAAGTCCAATCCACGGAGACACGACGATCACTAGCAGGCACGGAAAGGAAACATACCTGCCGCAAACGAACGAACAATGACGGCGAATGCTGGAGAGAGCTTCGTAGGCTAGCACCAGACCAAAACTAGGCCTATGTAAAGAACGACGGAGCTGTCGATGGCATCTATCTCCTCGGCCGCAATAGCGTTGACATCTCCCGGGGAAAGGCTTCCTCCAACAGCGGGGCTGGTCGTCAGGTACTCCATCACAATCAATCGTCCATCAGCATGATGATGTTGCTGTCTGCCCGTGAAGAATAAGCCCAAGCCTCCTCATTTATTTGATTACTGAGGATTCTAGCACCGGTTGAATCTCGTGCAGAAAAAAAAAGGCCCGTTTGATTGGCTCATCAACACGGTCGCTCTCTATTCGGTAGGGGCTCTTCAGACGCTAACTGGCGAGTGCAGACGGAACTAATCAAAACAATCACGGCAACGATCAGAAGAACAACACTGACGAAGCAAACGATGATGAACACGGGGCACAAAGTTGAGTCAGGCAATAGAACACAAGAATAATAAAGAGTAGGAATAAAACAATTTTTTCAATACTTTAAAGAAATAACACTAAATACACCTTAGACCAAGGATTTAATATTGAAGGCTACGTTTTTTGATCGAGTCCTTCACAAAACAACTTGGAAAAAGGTAGGCCATACAAATGTGAAAACACACAGCAACAATTACTTAAAACAAGTGATAATTCTATCACACTATAAGCAGTTAAACAAAGATTAAACACACACACGAAACACTGGTCTGCCATTTATTCGTACTCTAGAAAAAGGAAGTTGTTCCGATAGTTTGCGAGATTAAAAGAAACCAAAAGTAAATGCATTGAAAGAAACCAAAATGAAAATTGTTAGCTGGTTTTCTAAAATTAACATAATTTGATTAATTATCAGTTTTTAAATGACATATAATTGAATTTACAATGGCAAGATAAGTCGGAGAAGCAGGCAAGGCAGTTATTTGACAGTGTCGGGTGGGGGAGGGTCATTTGAGTTGGTCTCAAATCTAATCCAAGGGGGACTTCAGTATAGGAGGAGAAAAAAAAGGGTTTGCTTAGATTCGAGCCAATACTGTATTATGTTAACGAAAATTAAAAATATCGAGGCATGGTATCTCAAATGTACCCTTGAAAAAGGCCGGGGAAGAAAGGCAAAGCCGGTCTAGATTGATGCATTCCGATACAATATACTACAGGGCAACAGTTTGATATAGAAAATTTATTGGATTTAACAGCTGTTATAATACCAGGAGAGATTAAAGAAGAACTTAATTTAATGAAAGAGGTTGACAGAATGATTTTTCTTAAAAATGTTCAGTCTCAGTACATTGCTGGAACTGCTCATTTGATTAAGAAAGCTCTGACTTGTTCAATGAGAGCTAAAAAAGCTCTTGGATGCTTAAAACCGTCAGAAAGAAAAACTGAACAAAGTTTGTAGTACATTGTGACAGTAGCCAGGTCATTACCTATACAAGTTGCTGAAGATGTTCTTCAGGATGAATTGAAATGTCTCCAATTAGATGACCCTGAAGAAATTACATAAGACATTGATAAATACTGGGCCCATTTCTTTTCTCTAAAAAACAGCAGTGAATCTCTGGTAAATACACAGTCCAAGCAGATTAATGTGACCACCCCTTACGTTCAAAGTTTGCGGAAAATGTTTAAGTCCAGAAGATACTTACTAGTATCAGAGGTGGGGGCGGGGTATAGGAAGGGTGTCAGAGGGAAGCAGAAAACATTGCAATTGTTAGTCATGGTGAAATGTAGCGATTCATCTGACCTCCAAAAGGGGCATGATCATTGGCTTCAGAGCCAAGGGCAGCAGTATTTCCGAAACTGCTAGCTTTGTGAACTGTTCGCGTGCCGCCGTGATGAAAGTATACCGTGCATGGCAGAAGGGCAATACCCAAAATCAGCGACGTGCCAAGTGAGGGGCACAACGGGCCATAGGTGACAGAGGTGAACGACGGCTACGGAGATGCGTGCAAGCGAACAGACATGCAACTGTGGACCAACTGACCTCCCAGATAAACCAGGGGGACTACCAAAAGTGTATCATCAATGACAGTTTTGCAAGCGTTGCTGTGTATGGGGCTCCGTAGCAGATTGCTGGTTCGTGCACTAATGCTGACGGCTGGTCACCAGCGACAAAGACCGACATTTGCACGCCAGTACCGCAACTGGACAGCAACAGAGTGACGAAAGGTGACTTTTTCCAATGAATCACGGTTTATGCTCCATCAGACAGATGGGCGATGGCGTGTACGGTGTTTTTTATCAGAAAACAAACACCCTGCAACACGTGCCGCAAGGGTCCAGGCCGGAAGAGGCAGCGTTTGGTCTGGGAAAAGTTTTCATGGCATTCCCTGGGTGCACTCATCATTGTAGACAGCACCATGATCAATGGAAGTACGCATCTGTCATTTCGGACCATGTCCACCCCTACATGCACGTTGTGTTTCTTCAGCACGATTACATCTTCCAGCAGGACAATGCAATGTGCCATACAGTGTTTATAATAAATCTGATTATTCTCAATGTACATTATATTTTGCAGTTGCTTTTTTAAAACTATTTAATTTTGAGCCATTCTTTGCCATTTTATGAGAGGATTGTATTTGAGAATTGTAAAAATCCTGTAAAACTTTATAGTTAGTATTTGTAATAAATTATAATGCTAATAGAGCTCTTGCTTTTTTGTTGTTTAATATTTTAGTCTACAAAGTCTCTTTTTTTGATCCCCTACCATGCGCCGATCCCTGCATATTGCTAATACCAGACCTATTTGTTTTTCTTATTTAATTATTCACTAATTATCATTTATTCTTCATTTATAAGATCCTATTTAGAGTTGGTATCTTTTAACTCTGATTTTTCTTTTCTAAGATCAAACTCGCTTAAAAAACGACGAAACGGTGCGAATGTCACAAAAAGTCCTCGAAGTAGAAAATCCATTGGAAGTCCTCTTACAAAAAAAAGAAGATTTAGACCAGGTGAGATAGTAATCCTTTCCCAAGTGCACTTGACCCTCCCCAAGTCACATATAGTGCAGTCGTCCCTCCACAAATCTACAACCGAACTTTCAGGGCCTTTCGGATTTTTCCGATTTACGCAATTCTAGTGGTGTTTTTGTTTTTGTAGAAAATATTAAGATTTTAACTTTATTTAAAAAATGAATATTGAAAAAAAAATTCTTTTTATATTTGTCTTTTATTCCTAATATATTTACGTTTTTTAATTTAATACTTTTTATTTCATACATGGAGAGGGATGTTGGTATGACTCACTTCGGACTTGCTCCTGCTCTATTCAGCAATAATCTGGTTTAGTGAGGGAATGAATTCTAGGAATAGCTGACCGATCAGATTTTTTCCATATAACAGGGTTCGCGCTTACTCGCAATTTACGCGTCAAATGGGCATTTTTGCTAAAAATTGACTCGTGATTTTTTGACCAGTGAGTCAAAATTGACTTGTTTAATTTTGAATATCATCGGCCCTTATCCTTCTCACCACATTTTAACACTTCATTTTGCCACCTGCGCTCTTGTTTAAATTTCCAATTAACTATAGCAGCAACTACAGAGATTGTGGTTGCATGTAAACATATAGAAATTAGAAAGAATTTATAATTTGACTCGCATCTTCTGAAATTTGACTCGAAGTTTTCAGGCTTATCTTATCTTATCTGGTACAGAGGGTAGATTATCGCAAGCGATAATCTGCGGCACCTACTCCTACGAGGGAGTTTTGGGCCATCCCATTAATAACGACTGCTACGAGATGACAGTAGCAGTCGGGACCGACGGCTTAACGTGCCCTCCGAAGCACGGGGGGTTTCATGATGGAAGAGCTGCTGGGGATAAACGAACCAGAGGCTGTCACCAACTGCTGGAACACCAGCTATGGTCAATCGGCAAATGGGTCAGACCAAAGTCCCCCAACAGCCGTGCCCCAAATGGCTGTCCCGCCAGCGGTGGCCCTCAAGCCCAGGCCGTCACCCAACCAGCAGCTGGCCGCGCCTGAAGTTGCTGAACTCCATCGATTGGCAAGCCAACCGACGAGACAACCAGGCCACGGCCACCCCCATAGTTTTCAGGCTTGGGAGTCAAATTGACTCCTAGATTTTTTATCCTAGCGCGAACCCTGTATATAAGGCAATCATCTTTGGTTGATCGCACTATAATGCTCGTGCAGAATCCGCTGTCTTTTTATCCGAAGAATAATGCTAGTAGGCATGTGCTGTAACACACATGATTTTCACATTTTCCATATACAGGGTGTTTCATAATTTGTGTCCCGTCTTTAGGTCCAAATAACTGCTCAAGGGGAACAGGTGGGGGGGAAATGAATATTGATTATTTGGTTTTGATGTCCACTAATTCTGAATAAGAACATTTCTCGTCCCTGGGGGTGAAGGGGTAAATTTTGAAAATTTTAATTTTGTAGAGGTTGGGGTTAGACCCCATGTGTTATTTAGATAGTTGTAGAGCATCATGTAAAATGTGGGTTTAGCAGAAAACCCGGTGAAAAAATCTCATCCCCTGCCCTTTATCGAGTGGGTAAAGTGAAAGGTATGGCTAGCTAATGTAGACAAAAACAGAAAAACTCATTAGAAACTTATTAGAACTTTATTACTTATTAGAAAACAGTACATTTGAAAATGAATGAGAATGAATGAGTCGTTACCCTGAAAAGCTAATAAAGTTCTAATAAGTTTCTAATGAGTTTTTCTGTTTTTGTCTACATTAGCTAGCCATTCCTTTCACTTTACCCACTCGATAAAGGGCAGGGGATGAGATTTTTTCACCGGGTATTTTGCTAATCCCACATTTTACATGATGCTCTACAACTTTCTAAATAACACATGGTGTCTAACCCCTACCCCTACAAAATTAAAATTTTCAAAATGTACCCCTTCATCCCCAGGGACGCGAAATGTTTTTATTCTGAATTAGGGGACATTAAAACCAAATAATCAATATTCATTTTCCCCCAATCTGTTCCACTTAAGTCGTTATTTGGACCTAAAGACGGGACACCAATTATGAAACTCCCTGAATGCAAAGAAATACCTTTTGTGTTAGAGCACCATCTATTGGTGAATATTTGTACTAAAATTTTTTATTTAGTAAATGTCAATTGCATCATTTGAATTATCTGTAGTTCAAGTTTTATCTCATTTGGACCAGTAGAACGCATTGTACAGTCCTCTAAAGAGGGAAACTTATTTCTTGCTAACCCTGCATAGTAAAAAAAAAATTTTTTTACGTTTTTAAATTGTGAAATAATAGGTTTAGAATAAAATTTCATTTTATAATTTTAAGATTATGAGGGTAGAAAATAAATATTAGCAATTCTGATAAAATTGAATTTGACATTTAACTCTGAATTACTTTTTTTCTCTTTTAAATTTTGATGTTTTCTGTCTATCAGTTACCAAAACATTATATTCTTTCAAAATAATTTGGATATTCTTATAATCGTTAATCCCTATTAAATATTTATGAGCTTCAAATTTTATTTGCATGACTTTTTTTTTTTATCAAAAATTTTGCTGTTGGAATAATTGGTCTTTTAATTTCTTTCCCATATTTAAATGTCAGGCAAATTTTTTTTTCTCATTTTTAATTTTTTCAGATGACAGCAATGTCCAAATACTGTCAAACTATATCAGTATACAATAATATTTGTGTACAATTTTTAAATTTTATATTTGAATCATGAATTTCTTGACACAATATCAGATGTAAGGAGAGAAGGACGAGATGCAAGAACCTTGAAATACAATAAAGGATAGAAATTTAATAAAAAATAAAATAAGTCAAAAATAAAAAAATTCATAATATTTGATTTCTTATATTTTTTTTTATTAAATTTCTATTATTTATTGATACACTAACAAGAAGAATGATCATTTGGCCATTCCAAGCAAAATTATGACTGATTGATGATGACAGTCCATGAAAAAAGAAAAACTCGATAACTATCTTCCAATTTCCAAAAGGGGGACAAAATTGAAATGTTCACTATAATGATGAGATGATAATGTTTTTAAACTGATATAAGACAATACCACCTAGAGAGAAAACCTGCTCACAGAAACGTCATACATTGTGACATAGTCAGTTAGTTTGGAGTTTAAAGGTTACAGTAACCCTCCTTTTAAAAGGGTTACATGACACTTTCCTATACCACTGGTGTCAATTTTCTGCCTGAGGATTTGCGAACTTACAAGAATCCACAGCAGCGACTTTGAAGAACGCACCATGCGGCAGTTAGGCCTAATGCCTGATGCGATGCTTCTTTAACCGTTTGGAGACTATACCTGTGAAAATCCTCATTGAATCAGTAATTAGTGATTGAACTGACTGCAGCTTGTGTGGAAGCTGTTGTTTAAGTGTTATACGTAGAGAATAGCATTTTATTATAAGTTTCTTTGTTGTTTCTAGCCCTGTTTAATTTTGCTTTTATGCTTGGCATGCTGGGTAATCTTAGCTTCGCTGATCACTATCCTGTCACGCTCGCTGTATCTATCTGTGCAGAGGGCGATCCCATGGTTCACTGCGGGATTGGCCCCTGATATATAAAGGGGAGCGTGAGATTCGGGATTCATTCAGAATCAGGCTTCCATGGGCATCAGACTCCACAGCAGAGGAAGAAATCGGACGAGGCTAAGAGAGACCCAGTGTGGTAAAGGTAATACCCAGCCATTTTTTATTACTATGCATTTGTTTTCTTGTGTATTATCCTTTAGCACTTGTTAACTTAGTAACTACTTTCTTATTCAATTCCTTGGGTCAAGTTTTTGAATCTTAAATAAGAATTTTGAATATGTAAGAACAGCACCTTGTAGTAGTTGGGGACTTTTTACTTGTTAGTAACTGTAGCATCAGTCCTAAGCCCAAGTTAATTGCAACGTATTTGAATATTTGAGTATTTGAATTTATGATTGCCTTTAACATGTTTGATATCCTAGCATTAATAGTTGAAATGTAGTTTTACTTTATTTTTATTAAATCTGTACCCTATCCAAACCCATACCCTGACCAGTAGCGCCTACAAGATTTTTACATGGTGGTTTCCGAGCTAAAAATTGCACCCTTTCCACCCAGTATAACTAAACCATATTGGAATTATAATGTTATTTTTGGATTTGTGATATTGCGCTTACCGTTCTTATTAAATAAAATTGGTAGAGACTTTACAACACAACAAAGCCGGGAATAAATGGCGAAACTAGTCGGAAACTCTGTTCTCCCTTTGTTGTGTTGTAAAGTCTCTACCAATTTTATCAATAGAAGCAGCACTATGGACCCCTTACTCAACGATTGTTCTTATTTAAATTAGCTTTTAATTTAAGATATAGACTATTTTATTTGTTAAAAATAAAAGGAGCTCTGCACCCGTAAATACAAAGAGAAACGCCTTCATTATTTTAAAGCTATACAACAATAACACTAGTCAACACGTATTTTGTGACTAAGACCACACATAGTGTACTTAGTAGTAATTTGTATGTAGAATCCGAATCTGCTTTTAGATTTTTTCTATCACGTCACATTTCCAAGTTATGCACTTCGAGACTTTTATGTTAAAGTAATGGGTGGGAAGTGAACTCTGCAGTATTAAACTATTCATATTTTGGGGCCGCAAGGAAATTTACCAGGCCCCAAACACTGAATGATTTAAAAATGTTTCATTGTAAAACAAGAAAGCTGTGCATGCTAAAGAAATTTAAAAATTATATTCGTAATCAGCAGAAAAAATACTAACAAAAATCACCCACTTTCATTTTGTCACAAGAAAAATCTTAAATTTTGTTGGCCAGTGTAATAATCTAATCCGTCTCCAAAGTCCTCCAACTCCATCCTCCTCTTGTTTGATTGGACAAAACTTTTATGATTTCTTCAGAAGGTATTTCGATATCTCTGTGGTTGTTCATCGCCAAGCTGTTTAATCTATCCTCAACCATTTGTGACCTGAGGTAGTTTTAAGTCTTCTCAGGGTGCTGAATGATCTTTCAGCTTTACAAGATGTGACTGGAAGACTGCACAAGATCTTCAATATTATACTAATATTCGGAAACTGGGATGTGGTTGCATGAGGTAGAGACGTAAGCAGGGTTGATGATATCTTCTCGTTTTTGTTTTCCTGTTGTTTCCAGTATTCTCGCCAAAGTAGAACTTCGGATGACAGACATCTTGGTGATGGCAAATCGTCCCCATATACGTCCAAAATCCCATCCAGGCTTGCTTGATCCAGAATCTTCATCACTGAGACAGCCGAAGGAACGAGTAGCAATGCTTGCAGGCACTTAGAATGGGCTTTGGAAAATTTACTCTCCATTTCAGCAAGAAAACTGTCCAGAAAAGGAATGGTTAGATTGCGTCGGTAATACTCTTCAGCTGATTCTGCAGGAGCATTTCGTTGATAGATTTGGCGCTTGGCTGAAGCTACACTTAACATCCACGTCAATCTGCTGGGCAATCTTCCCAGCTTCGCTAAACCATCCTGCGTGAAAAGTGTCGATGTTTTCTCTGACATTGCATATGGTACTTTTAACAACTTCTATAAATTTGCACGCTCTGACGATGTCCAGCGAATGACCTTGCAGAGAAACAGTTAGTCCTTTGAGAAAAGCCATGCAATTTTGAACGACATGAGTGATGATTGTTTCAAAGATGCTAAGATTTAGGCATAGTGACTTGGCATCAGAGATCGCATCTGAACTCCATTCTTTATTTCTATCATGGGGCCAGCATACATGCTCGAAGCACGAGATAACAACTTCATAGAGTTCTAGCATGAGTTCCAGGGACTTGAGCAATCCATCTCGTTTTGCACAGGGACTTGAGCTTGTGGTGAGAATTTTGGGACACACATTTTCTATTTGCTTTTCCAATAGCTGCTGTCATTTTGGATGCTGTTCAAAGAACATATGAACTTTATCCAATGAGCCAAACAAATTTTTCACGAGAGGAAGGGAGCATGCTTTCGCTATTACTAGATTCAGAGCATGGGCGGAGCAATGTGTATACAACACTTTAGGATATTCATTCCAAATACTACACTGTTTGTAGTCCCAGCCATAGATGCGGCCCCATCGTATCCTTGACCTCTCAAGTTCTCGCAATCCAACCTAGCCTTTTTAAGTCCGGGAAGTATCACTCTTGCCAGAGCCTCTCCGGTCACTTCGTCAGAACATTCGAGAAATCCAATGAATCTTTTCTGAATGTTATTGTCCCTGTCTACATATCTAATGTTTAATGAAAGCTCTTCCTTGTTGCTACAATCAGTAGTCTCATCTGCTATAACAGAAAAGAAGTCCACTTCAGACACTATCTTCTTTAATAGGAGTCTTCCACAAATTCTGATGATCTCGTTTTGAATGCTATGCTGCCTGTACTTGGCATTTTTGGGAGCAGTTGTGCTCCTTCGACGGGCAGCCCCATGCACACAAAAAGCCTATCCTCTGGTGGCAGCAGCAGTTTTCAAACCAGGAACGACACTTTTCGCAACGCCAATTGCTCGCGCAACTTACAGTAATGTTCGCAAAACATTCGCAAATATTTTGCAGATGCTTTTGCAAAATTGCGTCTCCTTCGGCTCTGTACCCTAGGATGGCTATAAAGTTGCCCTTGTTGACACTATTGGTGCTGCTCTTTCCACTAAATTTTTCTTCATCCCTTGGCCTTGGCATGTCAGAGTCCCTGTGACTTCTTAATGCGATATTTTGGCGCCCACAGACCTTGATTGCACCAACAATTGCATTCATGATGGACATGTTTTTGGCAAACATTTCAGTACGTTTTTTGTCAAGCAGTTGCGAAATAGGGGTGCTCTCTTCGTCCATAATTGTAGCGAAGCTTTCTAACTTTTCAACACAGTCATTGTGGGTGTGCATTGCTTTGAGAGTTTGTCACTGGACACTTTAGTCCAGCATCTGTATGGATCGATAAACCTTTTGCACTGTCCAAATTTGGGAGCGAAGACGAAGCATGGCAAACAAATGCAGCGTCCAGATGAGGTGAACAGACCATCCAGTCATTGTTTTTCAAGATACTTCTCAGCTTCCCATACTGTTCACTCAATGGCAATTTGAAATCCTTTGACATGATTTTTGACGATGTGGAATATTTTGTCTTGGCTTGAAGACAAGAGTTCATTTCCATCAATCTTTCCAAGATCAGGCCGCAATCCATATTCTGGCATGAGCTCATCTCTCTCTGGAGATTCTGCTGTTCATCAAAAAATCTTGATCTTGAAGAAAACATATTACTTACTTTAGAGTTGGCGTAGTCTCAGGGTTTCTCTTTAAAAATTTGGCCATGCTATTCCGAAGTTCATTTCTGGTTTGCTCATTTGCAACCTTTCACTTTCGTCCTTCGTTTCCCGATAGTTTCTTTTTGGATTTCATTTTTCTAGATGGCCTGTCTTCTTGACATGTGGGTCAACACAGAGTGCTTCAAGGTTGCAATATGCTTGCATCAAGAAAAAGTGACTGATGCCAGCTATGGACACCCTGAAACATAAAGCTTAGGCCGAGGGCTGCAGGTCATGATAACAAAGTAAACTTCCTGTTTCAAACCGGAAGTTCAGAAGCTCGTTTGATTAAATGGGCAGGCGTTTGCGATTAGTAGCTTAAATCTAGGCAAATATAAAAAAATGTCGCTCATTAAAAATCGTGGAACCAGCTATGTAGCATTCACGGGATATGTTGTTTGCAGGGTGTCCATAGAGCCAGGCACTATTGAAGCAAAAGAGCCTGCTATACCGTGTTTCAAAAGTTCCCGAACGCAGGAGATGACTTTCCCTGCATAACATACTGTTGTGCAGGTATGCTGAAGGGCTGGTAGACAGGAGCCACTGTCTCTCAACCTCTTTTTTTCAATTAATGGATGCTCCCAGTCGTTACGAATCCCTCTATTTATTTTACATAAATGCAAATACGCGAATATGAGAGTGAAATAAAAGATTAAAGTAAAAAAATATACGTTTTATTTATAAAACGTACAGTATACGATATTAAACTTATACTGGTACAGTAACAATTTAAAAAATGTTTATTGCGTGAAAACAAACAAATGAAATACAGCATGCTAGAACGAGCAGAGATGGTTCACAGAGAAATAAGAAACAGAGAGGAAACTCTATAGCCGCAAGGGAAACTTTTCTGAGATCACGTGATGAAAGTCGCCCAATGAAATTTTCCTTCAAAACAATACTGACTTCGCGGCGCTGCTGTCGGTTTCGTCATAATTACGTCATTCTACCTCAATGGATTGTGGGAGAGGCAAGTCATAAATGACATCAGTTAAGTACTGAAACAGCCAACTGAACAAGATCTTGTGCTGAAATTGATAACCGCGATATTCAAGTGGTTATCTTTTGAAATATATTTTATGTATATCTAAGAAGATATTTCTAGTTCCATGTAAGGAACATTAATTTTCAAATGAATTAATCAAAAAAATGTATTACTTTAAGAAACAGGCATTTCAGAAAATATGATTTAACAATTAACTTTATTATAGTTGATAAAAAAAAGATATTTAAAAAGATAGTTAAAAGATATTTACAGAAATAAGGAAAAGAAATATTGATTTTTTCATAAAATTTCATACATTTGTTATGTCAGATACAGCAAATGCATACAGGTTTATACAAATACAGAAAGTTTTTGCACACAATATTTTGTAAAAAAAAATTTTTTTTGCACAATAATAAAGGTTTGAATATAAAAGTTTTTATAAATTTAATAAATGCTTAATTTTTTTTTTCTTCTTGCAATTTGCAATTAATGCGTTTAATTTTATGCATAATCATCATTTTTACATATGCTTTGATTAAAAATTCCTTTACTTCTTTAACATGGGCAACATCATGCCCTTCAGTGTGAAAGAAATTACAGTTCACTGATGATAACTGATGTTCTAACAGTTTACAAACGCCCTTCCCCTGAAAATATTGTTCAATATATTTATTAAATTGATCACTTAGACCTCTGACATAGGTTTTTAAATAATCAGCAGGATACTTTAACCCTTTATTTTCAGTATTAGCATAATACTGCTTGAAATCAATTAAAAGTGTATCCATTTGCAAATCAGCAGTTGTAACCAATAATTCCTTGCATATGCTACAATTAAATTTCAATAAAATTTTATGTGCCAAATAGCCTGCCATGTATGTCAAAACATTACTTTCTATTATGTTATCATTAGTAGATACAGGTTCCGTATCACTTGTAGTTGATGGGAAACTAGAAGATTCTGAAGTCTCCTCCTCCATAATTGGATCAGATATATTTTCAGAACCATCAAGATCTGAAAGGTGAGAATTTCATCGGAACATCCTCACAATTTGCCAAACTGCTGGATTTTAGGAGATTGTTGCACATGACTGATCTCATGGCAGATTCAAACTGTTGGCAATCAGGATTATCTCGAAATCCTCCTACTCGCCGAACAGAAGAAAACATGTTTTCGAGACAATCCTGATTGAGACGGTTTGTCAATAAAAATGACTGATGTTCTTTTAAGAATTCCCAAAATTGCAAAATGCAACTTATATTTAATATCCAGCCTTTTTTACATGCAGGAGTAATTTTTTTATTATCTGCTTTGACAAATTGCCAGGATTTTACCCAATTCAATTTCTCCTTCAACATATTCACATGTATGGAATCATTGGTTACACCTGCTGCAGCTGCTTTTTCATGCGTAAGGGTTTGACAATTGAAACTGTCAAAGAGTTCATCAATTTGTCCAATAAAATCCGCTGTATATGATTCCTCAGGTGGAAGAAAATTAGAGGCAGTTAAAAGGCATATTCCACCTGCCACAGAATGGCTCAAAACTTGAGCAGCCAGTTTCACACGCATAGCTGAAAGACCACTAGCCTCTAAATGCGCCTTAGTAAGGCGGGGTGCCACTCTGTATTGGAGGGAAGAATCAGCAGAAAAGAGCTGCTCAACATGGCACCATTTAGCAGTTTTTGTTTTTTCCAATGTAAGATTATATTTTTTAAAATTGTTCCTTACTGATTTCAATAGGTGAGGGGCATCATACAGGGCAAAGATTTTAGATCCCTTGTAATTTACAAATGGTGAACTCTCTGTAATTTTAAGTTCTGAATACGGAGCCTGATCACAAACCATTGCAATGATTTGTAGCCCAGTTTCTGAAACCTTTTCAAAAACTTCATACAATAAAGACTTAAGAGTTTCCATAGGGGTGCTATTACATGAGAAAAAAAAACCTATCGGCTGCTTCCACTTCTTGTTCAATCCTCTCAGCATGAAAACTAAAGCATTCGTAGCATACCTACTAGTAGCAGTGCTAGGAATGCCATGACATTCATACCCTGTCACTATGTCTAAATATTGGTTATATTGAAGTCCCTTCTTTATGAACATCTCATCAAAGGTCATGACACACAATTTATCCTGTGGAGACATTTTTTGAGCAGTTTTCTTTGTTTTCAAGAAGTACTGGACAAAAACCAGGACCATTCCCTACACTTCTTATGCTCTTCCGTAAAGTCTTAATCATTGGTAGATTCATATACTTTTGAAGCAGCCGATAGGCTGCAGC
>JAHWFO010053233.1:0-16486 GCA_023313115.1 Rhysida immarginata | reverse complement strand
CACCGAGCGACTCAGTACCTGTGTCGATTCCTCGACGTTCCTTCGCGAAAGAGCCAGTAGCAACTCAGCGAGCCACGCCAGAGTATCCCGTGCAAGTGAAAAACCTCCCGTGGAAGATCGAGATCTTGGAAGTCGTGATACCTATTGACAACTTAGCTGGTATTCTCGCGGGGCGCCCTGCAGGATGTCCGCGCTTGGACAAAGGCTCAGCTTCTAAGGGTACTGTTGTTAGAATTACGACTTTGGCATTGATAGGACCTAAGTTCTACGTAATCTTGTGCATATTCCTAGTAAGGTTGCCGCCCTCCTGCGTAGCGGTACCCGACGTTCCGTCCCTCTCCTCACCGAACTTGGACGACCCATTGACCGACGGCTACATTCCTTCATGGATGATTGCTAGAAGCCAGACGATCCTTGCAATTCCCGGAAGCAGCACCATAAGAAAGCCACCCACTAATTCAATCATCAGCTTCCGAATTGGACTGATGCCATTTACGTTAACCGTTCAATTCATTAAGATATTATATCCATTGAATAATTCTTGTAATCATTACATCGAACTACTTAAAAAATTGTTCGAGATACCTCCCTTTTCTCCACTCTTTTCAAAGTCGACAAAAATACACGACACTGTGCACTGAAAATTCATACATTTGTTACATGGTCATAAGGAGTCAAAATTTAAGGCTTATTATTGGTATAAATACGATTAATAATGCCTTTTATGATGATGTAACAATGTAGAAATTTTCAGTGCACGGACTTTATTTTTTAGGAGGTGTTGCTCAGACCGTAACCACCGAGAGAGAAGGCCTCTGCGATGAAAAGTGATACATTGTTACATCATCATAGTTAGGGCCGTAGCCAACACCACCTAGACAGAAGGTGTTGCCGTAGCCCACGTGATAGACAGGCCACGGCGCGGAAAAATCACCTGGTCCTCTTAGTCCGAATAACAATGTAACCTACATTGTTTCCATCTAGGATTTTAATAATCAGCAATTTCTCGTTTGTTGAAAACAATGAAGGTTACATTGTTACTCGGACTAAGATGGTCAGATGATTTTTCCGCGCCAGGGCCTGTCCTTCACGTGGGCTACGAGTAGGGCAAATTTATGGCTTATTATTGGTAGAAATACGAATAACAATGCCCTAAATATGATGATGTAACAATGTATTACGTTTCATCGCAGAGGCCTTCCCTCTCGGTGGTTACGCTCAGACCCGGATCGTCGAAGCTAACGAGAAAGACAGGCTCCGGCACTGAAAATCACCTGACCAAGATAGGTCTATTAACAATGTAACTTTCATTGTTTCCATCTTGTATTTTAACAATTAGTGTTTTTTCCTTTGTTAGAAACAATGAAGGTTGGATTGTTAATAGACCTATCTTGGTCAGGTGACTTTTCAGTGCCGGAGCCTGTATTTCTCGTTAGCCTCGCCGGATCGTCAAGTGACGTTTGAGTGAAACGTCTATTTGTCGTCTATCTTTCTCGTAGGCCTCGAGCTTTCCCAAATTACGTTTTTAACAATGGACAACAATGAAATTGGTCAGCCTCTTATGTTTAATAACCAGTTTTGTCATACGAAGAATCGAAAATGAAACAAAGCAAATGCAATAAACCATTAAGGAATGACATAACGACGTATACCGAAAGGCTAAACTAAACCAGTCGCGGAACCATGTTTATCAATTGGCGAAAACAGCAATTAATCATGCACCCACAGAGTTCGGACGTATCTTTCAACCATTTTGGATTATCATTAATTTTACGCTATATTTTTTCATGGCATATCATTCCAAGATGTTTGATATATTACATGCCATATCTTATCATTGAAAGTTTTTGAGCGTGTCATAAGGGTACCATTAGATCTATCATTAATTTTATGTTATATTCATTCATGACACGTCATTCCAAGTTGTTTTATATATCACGTGCCCTGTTTTAACATTGAAAGCTTCCAATAGACCATAATGATACCATTAAACACGTACTTTTGAACCAATTTGGATTATCAATAATTCAACGTTATATTCATTCATAACATAAGGGTACCATTAGAGCACGTGCCGTTTTATCCATTATGCCAATCTTCATAACATAATACTAACGAGATATGACATTAACACATTTTCTATTGTTGCCTTTGTAATTCCGTGATAGCAGGAAACGATATCTGAACGATACTTTTGCTTTTTCCTAATTTTATAGCTTAGTGACGTAAATTGCATTCATAAACCCTTTACTTTCAAATTTTGATCTATTTAATGTTGGCATTGAAATAAAGAATTGAATTAATAAAGAAAATATTAGAAGAAAATATTAGAAATTTAGTCGTGTTATTGTTATATTAAATAAGAAAGCCATCTATCTTAGGAAATAAAATAGATATATTTAATACATAAATTAATAAATAACAATAGGAAGTTAACAATATTTCAGAATAAATATTAATAAATAATAAATAAATGAATAAAATGCAATTAAAAATTAATAAATACACATTATTTAGAAGCATATTCATTTTAGAAACGGAAGTGTAATTATATAATACGTACACGTATACAGAGAAATAATAAAATTAATGATGAAATTATTTTATAAACTTAAAATTATATAAAGTTATTATTTCTTATAGTTTTTATTATATATAACTAAAATATGAAAATATCTGAAATAATTTAACTTCATTTTTACATTTGGAATATTTTAAATTGAAAATTAAATAGAAACCAACAAATTTTTAAAATGAACAACAGATATCCACTACACTAAATGTAGAATTTTTTTTAAGAATTTAGTGTTTTTGTGCTGATAGACTTTGAACAATACAAAACATCTTGTTTAAACAATATCTCGCGCCACATCGTTAATTTTTGGTCATTTTTAAATTCAGCTTGCATTTATAAGCATATCCAGGAATAAATGACATATGTTCTTGGTCTAACACTTCCGTTATTAAACCGAAACTAAAAGTCAGATTTGTAAAATGAAAACAGTTTATGACATAAAATTGGCCGTGACGTCATAATTGAGGCTGCTATCTGGTGTAGTAGGATAAAATACATATGCGCAAACAAATCTGCGCATTACATCAAACAACAATGGTTGTATTAAGGATCTCTGAACCAGACTGTCATTGAATCGAACATTGTTAAAAGATGATTGATTGTTTCACGTGTATATTGTATTTGTTGAGACCGCGGTCATTGTCGTCGTCATTGTATGCTAGTGTCTCTTTGTTGCGTACCTGCTTGTTGTTTCTGTGTTAACTTCGCTCTCCATTTTTTTGGCCTACCACTCTCTAAGAGTGAAGGCCTTTGTTTTCGTTTCAGAAATTCAATTTTTTTTTTTGCAGAAATCGACTTAAAAACTCATGATTCGTAAAGATATGTTGATATTTTGAATAAAAAATTTTCCGTCTGTATGTATGTACGTATGTTTGTACGTATGTGACCCTCCTAATTTTGTGCAACTAACTCCTCTGAAACGGCCAATAGCCGAACGAAATAAAAATTATACATACTTAGAGGGTTCCTTAAATTGTGCCTTAGAGTATATTTTATGTCAATTGGGCAAGCCTTTTTCGAGATATTAATTATTTTCTGAAAATTAAAAAATGGCTATAGCGTTCAAACCAGGGAACCAAACTCAATAACCTCGACATATACATACTCCTCTCATTAAGGCGAATTTTTTTTGTAAATGACTTGTTTGGCTGTGATGAGTCGTTTTGGAGTTATTTACTATCCCCTCCCCCTAGAACCCCCGCCGTCAATTTTTTTTAAATTTTTTTTAGAAATTCAGACAGTGGGGTGCTTAAACTATACATTGACCATTTTTTATGGAAATGGGCTAAGCCTTTTTAAAGAAATTAATTTTTTTTTTTTTGAAAAAATGAAGAAATGGCAGAAACATTCATTTCAAAGCTACAAACACAATAAAAACGAAATGAAGAGCTTCCTCTTAATGAAAACTACAATTTTCTTTTTGATGTAGAATACGTCTTATGTTTCGATACTGTATGCCACGCTTAAATCGTGAATGTCACGAAAAGTGTTGATCACGAAAACCTTAATAACGTCCAAACTAATAATGATAGAAAAATGAATGATATTGCATTCGATAGTACAATACTCATTTCCAAAAAAGTTGGGACAGTGCAACATATAAGAAGAACTCCAACACATTTGTTTGGATTATTGTATTGCCGTTTATTTCAACGCATTACAATACATAAACGATAAATTAGGCATGGGATCACATATCTTATATGCTTAAAGAAAGATACAGGTGGTTTTCCTGTTTGGCACGTGCAACACACTCCCAAAAAAGTTGGGACAGCACGGCGTTTACCACGGTGTGGCGTCACCTCTCCTCTTGATGACACACTGTAATCTTCTGGGCATCGATGACACCAATCTTTCTAACACCGTAACCGGAATTCTGTCCCATTCCTGTTGGATATAGGTTTTCAGCTGTTCAACTGTCCGGGGTCGTCGCTGTCGTAGTTTTCGTTTAATAATACGCCAAACGTTTTCTATAGGCGACAGATCCGGGCTGCAAGAGGGCCAATCCAACATACGAATGCGCTGCCGACGTAGCCATGCAGAAGTTATGCGCGCTGCTTGCGGTCTGGCGTTGTCTTGTTGAAATATACACTGACGTCGTCCAAACAGGCGCCTCTTAGATGGCACCATAGCTTGTTCCAGGATCTGTATATACGCTTCAGCATTGACGGTGCCATTGCAGATGTGCAAGTCTCCCATTCCATGGCCACTAATACAGCCCAGACCATGACAGACGGTGGTTTCTGTACCGAACGCCTGTAGCACGCGGGAATATCCTTTTCGTCTTTGGTCCAGAGTGTACGGCGTCCATTATTTCCGTAAACAATCGTAAAGGTTGATTCATCGGACCACAATACATGTATGTTCTTCCAGCGTGCTTGGGACCAATTGCGATGGGCTCGAGCCCATATCAGACGGCGACGTTGCTGTCGTTTGTTGATGTATGGCTTCCGTTGTGCACAGTATAACTTAAGTTTGTATTTGTGGATGCACCGGCGTACAGTATTCAAGGATAATGGCTTCCCGAAGAAATCGCGGGCCCATGTGGCTATGTCCGTAATCGCAGCATTCCTATGCGTGACGCAGTGACGTCGGAGGATCCGAAAAGCTCGAGCATTCAGAATAGGTTTTCTACCTTGGCCTTTCCGAACTGTGATCTCACCACTATCTCGGTAGCGCTTGATAATATTATGTACTGTAGATGATGACAGGTTAAATCTTCTGGCTATTGCACGCTGAGAAACGTTGTTTGTGAATTCTTGAATGATTCGAACACGAAGATCTTCGCTAACTGGCTTGCCTCGACCCATCGTTCCGAATAAGTTACCTGAACGACGGATGGCAACTGTCATTTATACGGAATGTAGTACGACGTCATCATTCTAGATTATTCCCGAACAATTCGGAAGGTTCCACTACTAACGGCGCTTTCTACAACGTATGTCCCTACTATTTTGGAACGTGTTGCAACACCCCCATTCAAAATGAACGTCCCGGCCACGATACAAAATGTTTTGGTGCACACAGTATATTTATGTCATTTCATAAACGTATCTGCTATTTTGTATTCGCGAGAAAGTTTTGTTACATCATCCCTTTTTGTTTTTTCTATATATTTTGCACTGTCCCAACTTTTTTGGAAATGAGTATTGTATATAAAACAAAGCATGCTTTAGACTTTGACCGACTTCATGCTGACGTCATCGGCTGATGCAATCGAAGTACAAAGTTGAGTCAGAAAATCTGCTTTCTGGCAGAGATTAATTTAGTCTAACTCCGGCTTCCTTTGTGATAGCACGACATTTTGCATGTCATTTGTTTTATGTTTTTGCGCTTTATAAAATAGCTTAAAAATTAAACCCCAGTATTTAATAGTATCTAAGATATCGGCCTTCGAATTGTGGAAATTTTGCAAAAGTTTATGCATAATAAACGCCAGAAAAATTATAGAAAACGTCACAGGTAAACAGATATAGAGATGGGGAATCCATGAAGACCCAGATGTCCGATGTTGAACGTCTACGGACTCAGCAGGAACGACTGAAAGTTGAGTCATGGCGCCGCCAAAGTAAACTATAGCCCGATACGAATGCGCCAATAACTTCCACTTTTCAGTTCGACGCAAATAACATATCTCATGATATAAACTTTTCAACACTGAGTGATAAAATCCAACCCATGGAGGTCTATAATGAGCCACAACCGTCAACATTAGTAGCATCTTCATCAAATGCGATTTATGTGTGGAGCGATATACAGGGTGAGGCATTTATCTTGAGACAACTGAATATCTCGGAAACTAAGCATTGTATGAAAAACTGTCCAAAATCAAAGTGAATTGTTTCGCGGGGAAAATTCATTAGTTAAAAAATTACCCCTCCCCCTTGTGAGGGGGGCTGGGGGAGGGGGTAACTTTGTAATCTTAAATAGGAACCCCTATTTTTAATGGTATATTCAGATTGTACACAATATTTGAGAAATGTTTTATTATCAGTGTTTTTTCAATTGATCCAACCGTTTAGGAGATAGAGGCCCTGAAAGCGTTGAACTTTAAAAGTTTTGAACCCAATTTTATCGATAAAGACAAAGAGATAGACAGTGGGTCTTACAGACATTCCTATTCTACTTTTTAATGATCTTTAAGAATCCGAAGTCAGAATTTCAAAAATTCAAAATTTTTTGGTGCACAAGTAAACTTTTGGGGGCAGCAATCCTATGGAGTCAATCATGCGTATTGAAAAATATTGGATTTTTGAAATTCTGACTTCAGATTCTTATAGACCATCAAAAAGTAGAATAGGAATGTCTGCAAGACCCACTCTCTATCTCTTTGTCTACACCTATTAAATATGGTTCAAAACTTTAAAAGTTCAACACTTTCAGGGCCTCTATCTCCTAAACGGTTGGATCAATTGAATAAACACCAAGAATAAAACATTTCTCGAATATTATGTACAATCTGAATATACCATTAAAATAGGGGTTCCTATTTAAGATTTCAAAGTACCCCTCACAAGGGGGGGGGGTAAATTTTTAACTAATGAATTTCTCCCGCGAAATAATTCACTTTTGATTTTGTCTGACAAGGTGGTGTTACGAGGCATTGTGTTTAAGTTGCTTGTTTACAGCCCCTTGAAAGTTTTTATGGAGGCAACCCTATTTGGTAATCACCAGTGTCATCTATTGACTGATTAATCACTGCTTTGTTAATTTTTCTGCTCGAAAAAAGGCATTAAGTGATGCTGGTCCTATACTTATGTGGCAGCTTAATTTCTATTCTTGTTGTTGTTTGTTTTTCATTATTTTATTTGGAAACAATAAATAATAGTTGTGAGAATCTGATACAGTGACAATGTTTTAATTATTTTATTTTGTTTCTTGCAGACAAGGGAAAATACGGGTGGTCCTATACTTCTGTGGCGCACTGTATATTCATAAACAATGAATTTGGATATTCGTGTAGCCTAATGTTTGTGATAGATTTTGTTTTGAGAAGGACTTGAAGCACCTAGGTGACAGATGTGTGATATCTTAGCTTCATCACTTTCATCAGTCCTCTGTGAAAGATTTCATTCTGTGTAGAACAAATTTAAAACTATTAAAAAATATGGTATTATAAGTTATAGGAGAGCAGGCGTTTTTGCAATTTTTTGAAATGTAATTCTTTATCGAATGTGAACCTATACTGACAGACTGGTCTAACTATAGACGACGGATCGACAATGATATCAATGATATTTGTATTGTTAAAGCTTTGTACAATTGTGTAGTAAGATCTATACTAGGAAGTGTTTACTCTGAGTGGTCAGATTATTATGACCACCTCATGTTTTTAGGCAAATTAGCTATGATTTCGCGCTGAAGTTGTTAAAGAGCCGGACTAGTGTAAATAGGCAAGCAAGTTGTTTACCACGACATTGGAAGTGATTTGTTTCAGAAGATTATAGGTAAACGACGCGATTTAGCAGCCTTTGATGATTGTTGGCACTCGGAGCCATGGAGCTAATATCAGCAAAACGGCTGTATTCGTTAAATATTCAAGAGCAGCTACTGTTAAATTGTTACAGACTGGACTGTCTGCCGGAAAACTGGGTCTGAACGTGTCAGCTGTGGCCGTCAACGACTAGTCAATATTCGGGCAGAAAGGAGAGTGGCATGACTAGTATAAGACAACAGAAGGGCAACAGTGCATCAAATTACTGCAGATCATTATCAGGGATCCTCTCAAATGATCTCTGAACGCACTGTTCGCCATACACAGCATAGTATGGAATATGGGAACCGAAGACCAGTTCGAACACCTTTGCTGTCTGCAGTTAACAAGATAAAACGTCGGTAATTCGCACAGGAACACAAGGATTGGACAGTTGAGCATCGGAATAAAGTCATGTGGTCTGATGAACCACGTTTCCAGTTGCATCATGCAGATAACAGAATGAGAATTTGACGGAAACTGCATGAAAGCATGGACCCCACATGCATGAGTACAATCGCTCAAGCTCGTGGGGGCAGTCATGGTTTGGGGCATATTTTCCTGGCATAATATGGGTCCTTTAATTTGTGTAGAAAAATGTCTGAATATTAGAACATACCTAAATATCTTTGTTGATCAAGTTCATGCAATCATGTTGATGGTGTATCGCAATGGAGATGGCTTCTTCCAACGTGACAATGCAGCATGCCACGTTATTCGTATTTTGCAGGAATAGTTGCAATGCCACGTTATTCCTGTGCATTGTTTGCTGCAAAAAAAATTTTTTGCTACTGAACGTATGTTTTAAATCCTAAGTTGATTCGACAATTGAAAATGATAGTAAGGCGAGATTGTTGCAATCGCCACGAACGACGACGAACCTGGCTTAGGTGGCCCCCATAATGACCAAATCTCAATCCCAATCATAATACGCTCTTAGCTTTATGAAGAAACATTTTAATTTAGATTTCAAACCCATTGAATCACCTATTACATTGGGTGGCAGTACTATAAATTTGATGTTTGCGCGAAATATTGGTTCTTGTCTGTTGCCATTTCTAACATACTTCTCTTATCATTGACCAGTGGTTTGTAAGTTGGGAATGCCATAAAGGTTTGATTAACAATTTATGATGAATTGCAAGTACATTTTTTGTGTGAACATTTTATATCAGAAATTAATTTTTTAAACTGTGTTGCACAACGTTTTTTTCTTATTTGCCATGTGGCCTCAAGACGTAATCTACGATTTAACTAGAGGCCGTGTCCCAACACATCCCCGTAATTTTTTTTGATTTCGTATCATTATCTCGTGGTAGGCCTGTGCGAATGTACCATTCCGCCTTACCCATTTATTTATTTATTTTCCTTTGATGTTGTCCTTGATTCACGTACTTCCGGATGACCAGACTGCAGCAGACGAACTCTATAAGGAGATTGGCGACGTTGTTCACCTTCCCACAAGTTTACTAATCTGCGGCGAAAAAGCGACGTCCGTTATTCGTCCGTTTGGAGAATGCTACAGGTATTGCGTGTGTTAAATAATATCTGTAGTCACCGGATGATATTGGAATTCAAGCCGCCTTCTTGTCAACGTATTGTGAATGAACATTCGACAAATATATATGGTGAATGTTATGACTTTGTTATTAAGTACTCAAGTTCTCGTTATTCATGTATTTTTCTTGTAATTACTGTAACTCCGTAATTAAATCGTAATTCCCAACACATATTTATCAATTGACGAAAACAGTAATTAATAACTACTTATAGCTCGTCGTTACGATTTGTTTGATGTATTACTTATTATATTTTTCCATTGAAAATTGCTAGGCGGGAAAATAGAGGTACCATTTGTGCACGCGCCAATGAACCGATTTCGATAATATTTGTGATTGGTTCGTGACTGACGAAAACGGATTTTGAAAATCTCACAGAAGTTAAAGTTACAGACAGACAGACAGACAGAGAGAGACACGTTTCCCCACACTGACAGCTAAAGTGTCTTTCGGTACTTAATAACTAAGAAAATAATTTAAAAAATGAAGATACATTATTCAGTTGTAATTGTGTAAATAAGATAACAAAATTAGAAAACTAGAGGCGCATTCGGCATCGCGCAGAAAGTGCCGATTCTGCGTTCTCTGCCAACACCTCCTAAAAATAAAGCCTATGTACTGATAATTAATACACTGGCTGACAAAAAAAGTGAAGCACCCAGAAGGAGTGGTCCAAAATTATCCTATTTCGCTACACATGCATACCACTGATTTGCGAGTAAACTAGTAGATTCACAAGGATCTGTAATGTCTAGAACGCTCATCAGAGTGCATTCGTGATATCACCGCCATGTTGTTGATAAGTTGTTACCAGTCAACTACTGTGAGTCCGACAGTTACGCAAGACGTTCAGAGAGGATCACTGTACTGTACAGAGCACCCGCGATACCTCGCAGACGCGTAAAGGCCGGTTCCCACTATCCGACGCGAAACGGTCACCACCGCGTTTAAGCGCGCGGTAATTCCGCCGATCAGTTTCCACTATCGCGGCACGTTACGCTATAGCCCAAGAGTCTCTTCGATCGCTTTCGAAGAGTCTCTTCGAGCGTATTCCCATAAAGGACGCAGCGTTTTAAGTCTTCGCAAATAAACAAAAATGGACGGAGATACAAGCAAGGGTGTTGATGTTTATTTGATGATATTCGTTAAGAATGCCGCTCTCCTAAAAGATACTATCCAAACGCGTCGCCATCTTGGAGAGATTGCCAATGTCACACAAAATGCATTGATTTCATTGGCGGACGCTACCTCGGCGGATTTTACTGTCGTAGTAAAGTTAAAGCCATCTCAATCTAGCACGGTAGCGGTTTTTACGCCGCAGTTCCGCGCTAGTGGGGACCGGCCTTTAGACATCCTATCCACCAATTGATAGCATTGACAGGGGCCGCATTGTGGGACTGCATAAGGCTGGTTGGTCGTATCGTGCAATTGCCAGGCATGTGGGCCATTCAGATGTCACAGTGGCCCGATCTTGAAATCAATGGGTACACGAATAGGGAATTATTATTCGTATTTCCACTAATAATAAGCCCTGAATTTTTCCTACTGAGGTTGACAAATTTTATGGCTGGATTGACAAATTTCGATCCATTTTTCAAAATTTTTTACAGTTTTTCACTCACACAAATCCCGTAGAATGATGAAGCGGCTGCACGCAAAAGCCAATATGAAGCGCCATCGACTGCATCACAACTCACCAACGCACGCCATAGAGTGCATGATGTAATCTTGTATTTTAATAAGAGTTTAACCAACGATATGAAATAAGTAGATCGCTTATTTGGCCGCCATCTTTGGGCCAATTTGAAGGCGGCGAAAAGTGGAACTAATCTCTATTGTTAGTGTAGGCGCCATCACTATAGTTGGCAGAACAACATCGCCAGCCAAAGCGCCATTACTATATTTCCGCTTTGTCGCCAGCTGAGAAAGCACCCACCCGCCCACCAACATCGTGCTGGTAGTCTGAAATTTCTTAAGCGACCTCTCCCAAATTTAGATGCTTTTTAATAAATGCGGTATATATTTCATAAATACCTGTAAACAATCATTCTGGTATCACTGAAACGACGGTAACATGGTTGAATATAGGAGACGTTAAAGACAGATCGAATCTCAGTGCGGTAAAGACCATGTCAGCACCGTGAATTACAGAAATAATTATTAATAATTGTTTATAAGCGTCCACAGCGTGATTTTTTAACTAAACAAACTAAAAGGAGTTAATAAATTAATTCAATGTCATTCATTTAACGTCTCTTTTTTTTTTTTTTTTAAATCATCCATTCGTGACTTCGCTTTAGAGCTATACACATTTTAATAAATAAGCCTTTACACGGAGTGCATTAAATGAATTAAAATGATAAAATAATATTTGGAAACTCTTTCTAATTTGTTTACTTAAAAAAATATTGCTGTGAAAGCTTACAAACAATTAGGATTAGCATGAAAACATTAATGATTCGATCTCTCTTTAATGTCTCTTGTTGAAGATCGACATCTTTTATGTATCAACAACCACGATATAAAAGATGACCAGGATTTTTACATGAGAAAAACATTTTAAGACGCAGAAAGATAAAAATACACCTGCGAAAGGTCAGTGATGAACCTTTAATATATCTATTACTATAATTTAAAGCTGGACAAGAAATCGGCATTGAGTTTTACTATGTTTGTCTACGCAAACTTCAAACGTAAACATACGATGAAGGCCATTTTTTTTGCCAACCAAAGCAATGGCCGACAGGCTTTCAAATGGGGACGCTTTGGTGGCGCTGAAAGCAGCTCATGAGCGATCTACTCATTTCATATCGTTGAGTTTAACAAACATCGGAAATTTTTGAGTATATCCTTAATTAGCACCATATTTTAAGCCTACCTAACCCTACTTTCATTTTTGCTGGAGTACCCCTTTAAAGTTAAGTGAATTTTATGTGCGCGCCGTCGTAATAACGGAGTGGCGGTGATGCAGCGTGTACTGGTGCGGCGAGTATCGGAACCAATTGGAGCTAGCTATCGACTGCAGTCTATCGTTAAACTTGCTTGGTGATGGTGTGTACGATGTCGAGCGGGTGTCAAATATATCTTCGCAATTTGCGTTTGAGAATAAGCGTGAAAAAGATAAAGAAGAACGTGAACGGTTAAGAGAAGAAAATAGAAAACGAAAACAAGAGGAGCGTGAAAGGATTAGGAATGAGAAGGAGTTGAAAGCTCAACAAGAAGGGCAGCGAAAAGCGAGTGGTGTGGCAATTCATAGAAATTTAAATAGTGTAGCAGACTGTAAACATGTCGAGCATCACATAAATGTAAGACGGAGGTTGATTGACTATGGAGTTGGCGATTTATGTTTAGTGGACGTTATCTTAAATGGTTCTTCAAGATTTATATTGGGCTCGATATACACTGAACAACCAATTTATTAGAGACAACCCGGTCATAGCGTGTTGCGCCTCCTTTAGCGACGAGAATTGCCTGAATACGTGCTGGCATGGATTCAACAAGGTGGTGAAACCGTTGCGGAGGAATAGCAGCCCACGCTGACATCATAGCGTCCCATAATTGGTGCAGGTTTGATGGTAGTGTGGGAAGGCGTCGGATGGTGCTCTCCACTTCATTCCATAAATGCTCGATCGGGTTGAGATCGGGTGACCGAGACGGCCACTGAAGCAGGTGGAAGTCCGCGTCATGTTCCTCGAACCATCCAAGACCATTCGAGCACGGTGACAGGGAGCACTGTCCTGTTGAAACTGCCCGTCACCACCAGGGGACACAATCATCATGATCGGGTGCACCTGGTCGGCAACAATGTTCAGTTAGTGTGTCGCATTCAGGGATGTGTCTACGGATATCAGAGGACCCAGTGTGTCCCAAGAGAAAACACCCCAGACCAGAACTTCTCTTCCGCCCACCTGTACGGTATCTGATGACAGGATGCGCAGTCTGCCGTCCACATGATGAAGTAGGAACTGCGATTCGTCGGACCAGGCGACCTTCTTCCACTCATTCAGTGTCCAGTGGCGATGCCTGTGTGCCTTTAGCAAGCGCACTTTCCTATTTTGCGGTGACAGCGACGGTACCCGTACTGGCCGCCTGTTGTTAAACCCAGCATGGTGCAAGGTACGCTGCACCGTGTGCTCCGAAATGGGTTGGGATGCTCCCTCATTGAACTGCGCTGCAATTTGTTGGGCTGTTCCTGTCCATTTGCTGTGGATGATTCGTGCCAGTCGCCGTTGGCCTCGTTCATCCACGGCCCTGTTTTGTCCGCAATTGTGTTTGTTGGAGGTTGCTTTTTGGCATAACTGCCATTCACGGAATACCCTTGACACTGTTGCACGAGAAAACCCGAGGAGGTTCGCGGTTTGCGAAATGCTCAACTGCGCCCGTCGAGCTCCAACGATCATGCCTCGTTCAAAGTCGGTCATATCCTTGGATTTACCCATATTCGGTCCACTTCTGCTGCTGACTGCAACTTATGATCTAATGCATCCCTTTTATACACCGCTTAGGCCTGTTCCTTTGTTTGGGTGTCACTGGGAGCCCGATCCATTTTCCGTAAGAGGTGTCTCTAATAAATTGGTCGTTCAGTGTATTTACAGTCGGGTGCAAAAAGGTTTTTACCTGCTCTGTAGGGGCTGATTTTTCTGGATGTTGATCGGTTGCAAAATCAGGTACTTGTACTGATAGTCAAGGCAGATTAGAATGGACCTGTCCCTTCTGAATGAAAATAGGGTAGCAGGTATACGCTTGGGATGTGCTCGTCGCCTGCTCCCTCCTGACAATAATAAGCGATAGCGGCTGACAACAATATCGTTAAAATCTCTTCCTACTGCCAAATCCGATATGGCAAAGTTCGAATCCGACATGGTTAGACATTTTTTTTGTTCATTATCGCGTTTTTGATTTCGTCTAAGTTTTAAACAGTGTATGTAAAGAACACCATAAACAGATTAAAGTTTTTTCATCCAAGTGTGCAATTTGATCTGTTTATTTGAGGGTTTAAAAAACTTTTCATGTTAATTGTCATGTCATGCTTTATTCTATATTTTAGTTTTTAATAAAATATACACTAATTCATTATCACCGTTACTTTTACAAACAACCTCTTTTGTTCAAATCATTTAATATTCTCTACTATTAAAATATATGATCCTATTTATTAAAATGCAAAGCCTGCGCATGCGCATCTGAAGCCAACAAAGAAAGTTACGACAATCCATCAGAAGGCAGGGATTGTTGTAATGAGACAATATCCAATCATTGTTTTGAATTAAATAAACTGAAGATTTGCAGAAAGAAAATCCTGCCTTGATCATTTTATGACGTTTCCTTGTGACTATTGAAAAACTCTGAAAATGTTATGTTAAATGTTATATCGTTAGAAAGAGCTATAAAAACTGATCATTATGTCTCAGTGTAATACTTTCAGAGAAATTTAGTTTAAACCTATTTTGATTTTATATATTAACTCATTTCTTATTCTTGAGCATAATGAGATATTTAAGCTCTGATTATTCTATTTTTTGTGCATAATGATTATTCTATTTGTTGCTCTGACAATTTTTTATTTTATTATTTTTTAATTAAAGAGATGGGGATTAATAATAAGATGGGGTGTTCTCCGTCAAATTTTGACGGGATCCATCTAGTTAAATAATAAATTTAAAAAAAAATTTTCGGGTGGTTTTGGCATAATTGTCGTTGATTATTTTATATACACACAAAAAATGATACTTGTAACCTTCGAGTAGTCAAAAGAAAATAGTGACGTTCTCCCTATTCTCTGCTTACACCTGTAAATCACTTCCGCATCACACATTAAGGAGCGCTGCATCAGCTTATCTCTTGATCAAGCATATAATTATATCGATATTGTGCACCATTTATGTTACACTATTAACCAAATAGATTAGTTTATTATTAATAAAACAAAATATTCTCATCAGAATAGCCAAAATAATCTTTTTGTCAACATAGTTGAGCACGTGACGTAAAACTTGCCTACCCCCGATGCTACGCAAAAACTTAATGGAATCGTTCCATAGTAAGCGTGCCCGACTAGACACCTGGAAAAAGTAATCTCATTGGATTGAAGTATTGTAAAGAAGCCGAACAATTTTGACTTAGGTAAAAACCTTTATGCACCCGACTGTACATCCAGATGCTTCATGTGTTGGTTTTCTGGACTAATGAAATACACTGAGAGCTGCAAACAAATAGATGAAGAGTTTGAAGTGCATGCGGATATACCTATGATATTGATGGGCGATTTTAATATCGATGCCAAACGAATCGAAGGAGCATTTGAATTTAGACATGGTCTCAACTAACTACCCAAATACATTGGGAAATACTTACATTGAGATCTCATTTACTAGAAATATAACTCCGAAATTTTTGTCATCTGTTTGTTACTTTTCATATCACAGACCCATTCTTCACAAAATTGTAATGTAATTGAATAATGTAATGTATCTTATAATTTTGTTTTTTTCGCGAAAAATTACACTTTAAGAGCAACCAAACCAGTAACCAATAATAACATACAGTAGTAGTTCTACGCCTTAAAAAGCCGCGGCTTTGGTAGTCACCAGAGCCTCCGTTAATTTTTTTTCTTTTACTACTTATTTTTTTCTTTACTGACTCTTATCCGTTAGGGTCGCGGGGGCAGCAGCCCTATGGAGGATCTCCAGCGATCGCGATCTTCTGCCATCAGGCGCATGTCCTCCCTGGTAATATCCAAGCGACTCAAACCCAGATTCTCCATGTAGTCTACCCACCTAGTTCTAGGCCGACCCCTTGGCCTCTTACCCACTGGCTTGGAAAATAACAACTACCTAGGAAGACCAGTTTTCGGCATCCGTATCACATGGCCATACCAGT
>JAHWFO010053231.1:0-16460 GCA_023313115.1 Rhysida immarginata | reverse complement strand
TTGCGGGGATGGCAGTCACTTGGTCGTTAGAACTATGGCAACATATGCCATGTGATATGTCATTCCATCGGAAATGATAAGAAAGGAAAGAAGATACGAGCTGTTTTACATTTCCTACACACAATATTCGAGAAAATCCATTTTTTGATTAAAAAACTTGGGGGGAGATAAAAAGTGCAGAGAAAGGGGTAAAAATAGATGACCGCAGGGTCTGCTACTTGCCTTATCCTACTCGGAGGGGGGGGGCGTAATTTCTTGTTAATAAATGTATAAATGTATTTCTGCTTCACTGTTACAGCTCCTCCTTGGAATGTTTACAAGATTTTATTACTGTACTAGTTTATTATGGAAATGCATGATGCATGGCCATGGCAAATTTTATGGAGTGATGAGACACATTTTTATTTGAATGGTGATATCAATACCCATAACTGCCGTATTTGGGCTGCATCAAATCCACAAGTGTGTCTGCCAACTCCTATGCATTCACCGAAACTAACAGTATGGTGCGGCTTTACTGCTTCTTTCATCATCGGCCCGTACTTTTTTGAAGAAATCCGTCCCCGTGGACCGGTGACTTGTTCCGTCAATTCTGCCAGGTATGCCGATATGCTTGAGAATTTTGTGATACCGCGATTGCTGGAAAAGGGTTGTCTGGATTCTACCATTTTTATGTAGGATGGTGCGCCACCGCACATCGGACGTCAGGTGCAGCAGATCTTGCGAAAACGTTTTTCAGACAACAGAATAATTAGTCGTGCATTTCCCATGGTATGGCCACCCAGGTCGCCTGATCTCAACCTTTGTGATTTTTGGTTATGGGGATATTTGAAAAGCCTTGTGTATCAAGCACATGTTCCTGACCTCTTAACCTTAAAGGATCAAATAACGTTACATATCAGACTAATTAATGCAGATATGCTGCGAGCTGCCGTAGAAAATGTCGTGTACCGCATGCAGCTATTGGAACAGCACCCTGGTGGTCATATTGAAACACATTTGTAATTAAAAATAAAACATTGTTTATTGTTGTTACTAAAGTTGGTTTGTACGGTATTTGTTCATTTGACAATTAGGTATTCATTGTTTTCTTGAAATAAGCGCCCCCTATGGCGACTTTTGGTACTATTTTTTTTTTTTTTTTTGCAGAAATCGAAACTGCATGTTCCACTAAGTATATACACCAAAATGTACTGCATTTGGCCTAATAGAATTCCCGCTAGCGAGCTCTGAACACCTCACGTTATTTCTTGCCCACCTGGTACTTAAAATACAAAGTTAACGAAAGGAAAAACTTATCACTCCGTGAATGGCGTGTGAAAGAATTATTAATCAGCTACTCTCATATCAGTTTTAGCATCTCCTTCACTCACCATGACGTCGGCCATGATGTTTCTGGGAGGCGCAGCTTCCCAATTGGCTTCAAGTATGGTGGCAGGTTTCGGGGTCTACCTTTAATATACGTCATTGTTTCTTGTGTTTGAGAGGAGTTAGGACGGGGGAACTACGGTTTCCCTATCGCTAAGTGTTTGAGTGTCTACCGTAATTTTGTTGTCCTAAGTGAAAACATGGCTCTCACACAAAGGATGAGAAATAAATCTTTCATGTTGTAAATGATTGTATTTTTAATCATTATTAATAACTAATCCTTTTCACTAATTATATCATCCAATGTTTTTCACCGACTATCATCTTGCACTTGAAGTTTCACTTCGGTCGTGTGTTCCGCGACACACAAGTTTGTTTTTTTTATTATTATTTCCTTTAGGGGCGGTTCTACCAATCTCGGATAAATCATCAGATAGCTATCGAAGGTTTAAACTTATCCCCGGTATACTACTTCAGTTGCGTTCCACCAACATTTTTTATCCCACGGAAAACTTAATCGACGGTATAGTGCATAAGCAATGTAAGGCGCACTGAGAGGATAAGCAATTCTGCTGCTAACTATTCCTTGGGAGAAAAACTGTTTCATCGCTCTGTAAATCAATTTATGTCTCGTCTCAGAAAAAAATTCAGTTTGATATTTAGTGCTTCCCTCTAGTGTGAAAAAAAAACAAAAATATTTATTCTAATATTTTTGAAAACGCGGCACGGCAGAAAAAAGAAACGCGAAAAACAAATGCAGCTCGAGAAATCAGGCCTCAGAGACGCAAACTTCCGTTTCGTTTCTCCTCTTGGGGGCTATGTTGTCGATCATTGAAAATGAAATACAGACAGATAATCTGCTGTTCACTTGCACCCTAAAACTTATTCCTACCGTCGTACTTTAAAATGGTAATTATATAACACGAAATAAAATGGTTTTGAAGGCATTTTCAAATCGAAGCGGACCGAAGTACCGCCATTTTCGTCCGTAAATTTGAACGAAACTGCTCACTATACCAAGAATAAGGGCATGTTTAAAAAGTCCGACCGGTCGCCAACAGCTCATGTGGTACGATCAGCGACCGGTCGGCGGCCGTTTGCTTCCGTTTGTTCGTTCATTCAAAATGGTGTCGCTGCAAGGTTCCTTATCATCTAAGTTAGTATGATTTAAAATTGTCTACATACATAAATTTTCTTCACCCGTCTTTTCTTTCTCGTATTCATTCCTTTTTCGCCGTCTTTTTTCTCCAAAATATATTTATTACGTATCGGGCACTTGAACACTTGAATTTTCTACTTTCGTCCGCCATTTTGATTCTATTCACCGAGGCTGACCGGCGTTGGACTCCGATCGCGGTTAGCGCGACCGGTCGTTACATTATTAATCGAGGGTCGTCCGAATCAGGAGAAAATTTTAAATGAATAAAGCCAGCTACGTATGCCTGCATCGTTCCCCGTCGATCGGACATAGTCAAAATTTCAAGTCGGTCACTGGTGGCTCCAAAACGAGCTTTGCGACGGGCTTTTGACCAGTAGCGACCGGCCGGACTTTTTAGACACTCACCTTAAGTAGCTATCCGACCTCTCGAGGACCGTATAATTTTACCCGGATATCTGTGGTTTATTCTTGTCTTTATCTGAGGAGTTATCCTATTGGAGGATGGTAGAACACTGTTTTGACTTATCTGAGCTTTATTCCAATACTTATTCTATCTGAGGATTTATACGAGGTTGGTAGAACCAGCCGTTAATAAATTAATCATATAAAGAAAATAAGAGGGAAAAAAGTTTTTGTTTTTTTTCTCTTCAAAACACGCTTTTATTATGTTTTATTATAATATCTCTTCAAGCCGGCGTCAACAATTAGGGCCAGTTCTACCAATCTCGGATAAATCCTCAGATACCTATCAAAGGTTTAAACTTAAACCCGATATACCGCTTCAGTCGCGTTCTACCAACATTTTTTATTCCTCGGTAACTTTATCTAAAGCAGAGACCGTTAAAGTAAGGAGACCTGGCATTTCCTCACTTTCCCATTCAAACGTATGTAATGAGAAATTCATGTAGAATTCAGTTTACAATTCAACCCTTCAGTTTCCCATTCAAACTTCGATCGTCACGCCATGTGGTTCAATGTTAGCACATCTACAAAGGCAATTCGGACGTGACGTCGACGTACATTAACGGATTGTTATTATATGATATCATAGAACTGAACCCAAACGTCCCCCCTTCATTTCTTTCCTTTCCTTCTTTATCCCTGATACACAATAATATTAAAAAACGACATATTTTTTTTGTCCCCGGCAATTTCGGCATAATTTAGCGCCACATATCGAACGCGGGATGACATTCAATATACGAAAGGAATTGCTCTGCTCGAAAATGGAATTGACAGAAACAACTATAGGCGATACGAAAGTGCAAAGTTTACCTCGATGCTTGTATCTGTCATATCCATTTACTAGCATTCCTTTTCGTGCATTGAATGTCGTCCCGCGTTCAATACTGTGCCGATGAATTATGCCGAAATCGTCGAGGAGATTTGCACGGCAAAGCAAAGTACACTTGAATCCAGAGAGATTTAAGAAATACGGTTAAGTCTGATTTCATCAGCTGCCGATTTCATCGACGCCGTCGATTCGACGGTTGCAACGCACGTGACTTGAAAAAGCGAAAGCAAAACATTCAAACCGAAACTAACGCAGCGCCCTCTGAGTCAACTTCGAATCTGAAAGCACGGATAAAGTAATAGTCTATTACACATTTTTGAGCTATTGCCAGGTCTCCTTTTACAAACGTCTCTGATCTAAAGTATAGAGCACAAGCAATGTAAGGCGCACTGTGATTGGTCAGTTTGATATTTAGTGCTTCCATCTATAGAGGCTAGAAGAATAGTGTGGCAGCGAGCGTTCAAATCTGATTCCTCGAATGATGATGCCGCCAGATGGCAGCTACATCAACATAACAGCTAAACATCCAGAGGTTTACATCAATAAGGCTCCATTAATTTCTTCGTAAAATTTAAAAATTTGATTTATTATTTCATTTTCATTCCAGAACATTAAATAATATACCATTTTAATAATATTTCGACCTTCCCCCCCCCCTTTTTGTTTTTAATTTAGAGATGATTTTGCTGTATTTTATAATTTCAAATGATTTTATTCTTTTTCAGTTATCATATAGTGAAATACACGACCGTTTCACACTGAGTTATTTTCTTTAGATAAGTTTTTTTATTTCTTCATCTGATTTTAGTTTTGCAATAAAATAGCAGCCCTTCCCTTCTTATTGTTGCATTCTAAAATTTCAAGAACCATTTTTATGTCTATATTTCTCATTTATTTTTTTCTTTATGGAAAATCTAAGAAATCATAAAAAGTCCTTATTTTTAAATAACAAAATGCAATCAAAACAGCTTTAAATACAAATTTATTATATATCTTCCTTTTTTAAAAAATAATAAGAATTTTTTTTAAAAAACTATTAGCCTAAAATATCTGATATTTAATATTTTATCATCACATAAAAAAGTAATTTGGTTGTTATTCATGTGATAAATGAATTTTATATGAAAAAAGATATTCTCTTTGTATATCTATATATTTTTCAATATTGCTCATTCCGCATAAGAGAACTTCCGAGTTACAGGGGCGAACGCCTCATCTCTTAAATTTTTTCTCCTGAAACATCTGTGAAAATTCATTTTTTATTATTTGTACGGTAGCCAGCTGTGTACAGCATTATATTGTTATTAGATTTTATGGTGATATTTTATTAGACTTAATTTAGCAGATCTATGTTTAATAATTAATTACTCAAAATGTAATTTCTCTGGCTCGGAAGTGCTCATATTCCATGCTTTATCTTATTAAGGATGGATACCTTCATCCATCTCTGATCTTATATTTCAACTTATTTATAACAGCAGATATTTTTCATTTATTTTAACGTTAAAGAGTATTCTCTGGTTCTGTGGAAGACAATTACCTGAAACACGCAAAATTTTTATAAATAAACTTAAGTCACCCGAAATATAGCTGAAAAAACCCCCCTTCATCATAAGATTTCCATCTCATCTCTCGGGGAACTCGCATCTATGTCGATTGCAGCGCCACCGCTACTATCGTCAAATTACTAGCGGCTAATCCTCGAATTCCTCCGACCAATCAGAAAGGTCAATAGGGAAAAAAGGTTTCAGTTTCAGATTTCCAATTTCAGAAATTACTTTGGTCCCTCCGTCGACGAGCCAACATGGCGGATTCGCTTGCAGTGTCACAGTCATTTAATATAGACTGTGGCAGTGTAGAGAAATGCCATGTGTTAAGCACTTTTATCTTCGCATCGAGCAGCTAATATAAGATAGGATGAATATTATGAATGACGCCGACAATTTGCAAATCAAGAAACGCCACATTTCCTTTAAATTAAGTAATGCGTATCGATGCCTCCACCAGGCATATTTACTCATTCTGCTCTGCTCGCATCGCTCTAGATTGGCTCTTTTGCAGTTTATTTCATGTAATCTTATCGCAGATTTTACAATTAATGCTACAAACTTAGAAAAATTACAATTTATTACAAATAATAAAACTGCTGTAATAATACCGACTTCGAAGTATTAATAATAAATAAACATAATCAGTGTTCATAATAATAATAATGAAGTATAAAACCAATACGTGAGGATAGTATTAGCTATAAAGCCGTATAGCTAATCAGATAATGAATGAAATCTGAAATATAATTAGGAATTGTCTTTGATGATGTGGTGCGATATCTGGTGCATTAAAAATCTTGAAAAAAATAAAAAGCTTCTTTTTATTTACGTAGTGCAAGAAAACAAGTGTTAAAAATCGAAAACAAATTTCCATTACACCTAGGATGAAAATAAAGATTACACTAAAGTGCAAAGCTGAATTAAACAAGATAAAAATACTAATAATTAGACAAATCACACTGAAAGGGAAATTCATTTTAGTAAAATCATTTTATTAAATTACGTAATCTTGTAAATTAAGTAATTGAATTAATTTTTTCTCTTTTATTCTTGTTCTTGAAAGTTTCAATTAAAAAAAATCAACCTAGCCAGATTACGCTATGGCAGAAAATGATTAATATTAGCAATACTAAATGACAAAAACTCATTTTCTCTAGCATTAACAGTTGTTTACACAAGAGATGTAAGAGATTACATTTTTTAAATATCGATGTTATTGTTACGATGAATCTATGTTTTTCCTTCCGATGTTACCGAAATAACGAAATAACTTCACTGACTCCGCCACTAGCAATTGAAATTATCAAGGAAAAATTGAAACTATATTCATTTAACGTTGTTTTTGCAACTGAATATTCTACTGAAAATACTACTACAGAAAAACGTCGATGTTTTGATTCGATGTTGCATCCCTATATGCTTATAGTTTAAACATTTCACTCAGGTCATCAGAAAATACATTATGAATCGCCGTTCATCTTACATCATGGCCATCGTATCGAGAATCTCGAATCGAGATATTAGTTCTCCGCAAAGATAGACAAAAAAGGGCGCAACACGTACGTTTGTTTCTGATTGGTGGGAGGAATTCGAGGATTAGCTGCTAGTATCAAATTGGGAATCAACCACGTAGCATTGCGAGTAGTAGCTGTTACCACACTATTCTTCTAGCCACTATATTTCCATCTATCATGAAAAAACAAAAGTATTCATCCCAGTCAATGCATAGCCTACAATGATAAAAGAAAGCCATCTACCGTGGAAAAAAAACAAAAGTTTTCCAGTTGATGTTAAACTGCGACACGGCAGAAAAAACAAACGCGAAAAACAAATTCAGCTGGAGAACTCGGACCTCAGAGACGCAAAACTTCCGTTTCGTTTCTCCTTTTGGGGGCTATGTTGTCGATCATTGAGAATGAAGTACAGTCAGGTAACACTAGTCAACACACATTTTGTAACTATGACCACACATAGTGTTCTTAGAAGTAATTTGCATGTAGAATCCGAATCTGCTTTTAGATTTTTTCTGTCATGTCACGTTTCCAAGTTATGCACTTCGAGACTTCTATGTTAAAGTAATGGATGTGAAGAGAAGCGTCTGCAATGTTAAACTATCCATATTTTGGGCCGCAAGAAAATTTATCAGGCCCGAAACACTGAATAATTTAAAAATGTTTCATTGAAAAAAAAGAAATCTGTGCGTGCTAGAGAAATTTCAAAATTATATTCGTAATAAGCAGAAAAAATACTACCAAAAATCACCTACTTGAATTTGGTTACAAGAAAAATCTTTACTTTTGTTGGCCAGTGTAATCTAAATTTAATCTGCTGTTCACTTGCACCCTGAAACTTATTCCTACCGTCATAGTTTAAAATGGTAATTATATATAACACGAAATACTATGGATTTGAAGGCATTTTCAAATCGAAGCGGACCGGAAATACCGCTATTAACGCTCGTAAATTTGAGCGAAACGATTCACTATACGCATGGCCCACTAGATTATATATGTAGATCTCTAATCTAGAGGGCCATGCTATACGAGGAATAAGTGGCTATCCGACCTCTAGAAGACCGTATAACTTTATCAGGATATATTTGGTTTAGTCTGGTGTTTGTCTAAGGATTTTTATCCTATCTGAGGATGGTAAAACACCGTTTTGACTTATCTGAGCTTTATTCCAGTACTTATTCTATCTGAGGATTTATCCGAAGTTGGTAGAACCGGCCCTTAGTAAAATTAATAAAGCTTAATTTTGCAACTATAAACAACGGATAGCTATGTCATAACGAATTGTTTGTTGTGGCAATTGGACAATTCGTAGAAATGAATTAGTTCCATTAGAATAGGAACCAATATACCGATTTGAAAATTTTTTTTTTTACATGTGTTATCATCGCTTCTGCATATGTCTATCAAATTTCAGCTGTCTATCTTGTCGGAAAGTTGGTTTAATATTGGTTACAAAATTTGACCCGGACACACAGAAAAGCAAGTTAAATAAAAGCGTATAATAATTTAGTGACCCAAATCTAAAATTTCGGCCTGAAATTCTTGGCTCTTTGGAGAGTAAAGGTCATAATGAAAGCATTGTTGCAATGGAAATGCGCATGTGTCCGGAAAATTTTATTCCCATTATGTACAAGAGTGTCACTTTCATTTAACACCTTCCGGGTCGGGTTTAAAATCCACTTCATGTTGTTGGACGTACGGAACGCTACGCCTAAATCCTGTTTCTGTCGTGTATATGTAAAGGTGGCAAAGTCCTTTGGTTTCTGGTTCCTGCCCATCCCATAGCTGCTTTCTTCCTTGATTACGTCCTGGAGTATGGAGTTTGTAACTCTCTTCGGCAACTGGATGATCCTGGCCAATTCGAACACTGTAGATATCTCATACTTACGAGCCTTATCGGGGTAAGTTATGGCCCTCTGAAAACCGTGTCGAACTGCAGCGTTTTCATGCGTCATCGAGTGCATGGAATCAAATGGGATTATTTTGGCGGTCGTCAAATTCTTTCTGTATATACTGGAGGTGAGAGCCATCTGCTCCTCTTTCCATCCGGAAATCAAGGTAATTGATCCCGTTATTTTCTTCCACTTCCACTGTAATTTAGGATGCATGGCGTTGACCGCGATAGTAAAATTCTTCTGAGCATGTCCTCGTGTCCAGTATGATAAGCGTGTCGTCCATATATCACGTATAGAGTGATATTGCGCGCTCTTCGATCATGTCGTCAATCCACCATTCCTCCACATTCTGCAGAAAAATCTAAGATATGATAGAACTGGCTGGGGAGCCCATGGCCACGCCGTCCGGTATTATGTAGAAACGCCCATTAAATTCGAAATAATTCTGTGAATAAAGTAGTCGCAAGAGGTCAATAAGGTCCTTACGTGTCCCGTTACGTTTGAGCGTAGCTTCAATGGTAGTTGACTACCGGTCTAATCTTCACCAAAGCTGTCCATCTAGCATATGAGATCTCCACGGCTCCTAGACTGACAGCATTGGTGAAGATTCATAAGGAAAACTTTCCCATTAGACCGGTGGTCAACTGTAGAGGCGTTTCTTTCTACAGCATTGCGAAACAGGTCATGACCTGGACAAAATGCAACTATCCTTTAAACAACAAATATGTCGTTAGTCACTTTGTTGGCTCGATGCACGAGCTGAAGAAGCTAAACTTGAAGCAATTTGAGAAAATTGTCTCTCGCTAGCCATTGTCAATCTGTACACCAATGTGCCTTTTAACGAGACCATTTACCTCGATGAAGCTACGCTCAACCGTAACGGGACGGATGCGGGCACACGTAAGGACCTTGTTGACTTCTTGCGACTACTTCATACACAGAATTATTTCGAACTTAATAGACGTTTCTACATAATACCGGACGGCGTGGCCATGGGCTCCCATCATATCTGAGATTTCTCTGCAGAACGTGGAGGAACGGTGGATTACCGACTTGATGGAAGAGGGCGCAATATCACTATACAGGAGATATGTAGTTGACACATTTATCATACTGGATACGAGGATATGCCCAGAAGACGCTTTACTATCGCGGTTCAATGCTTATGCATCTCAAATTATAGTTGACAATAGAAGTGGAAGAAAATAACGGGATTAATTACCTTAATTTTTGGGTGGAAAGAGGAGCAGATGGTCTCACCTTCAGTATATACAAAAGAATTTGACGACTGCCAACATCATCCCATTTGATTCCATGCACCCGAGGACGTATGTAAAAACTCTGCGATTCGACATGGTTTTCGGAGGGCCATAAATTATCCCATAGACCAGGGCCGTCCAAATCGTGCACGTCGCCCGCGTGCAACATAAAATGCTCGCGGGCAAAGCACACGGGCAAAGCCGAGGAGAGAGTCCAAAACTCAGGAGGGGAGTCGGTATAGTTTACCTACCCAGTGTTGCCTGATGAGTGTTCCATTAAATGAGGCATTATTTCTTTTGCTAATAATATAGCAGACATGAATCTTAAAAATGTAATACGCTTGCCCGTCAGTAGGACAATTCTACCTGACATCGAGAAAATTATCACATTAAAACGAAGGAAATAAAATGGTAAACTGCCTCGTTTTTTTTTTCTTTACAGTGTCGAATTGATAATTAGCAAGTCGTACTCAGCTTTTAGTAAAGCTTTTAGAGGTTTGCTTCTCTGCATAGCGCAAATGTGGCGACCCGCCCCCTCTGTTTATGTTGTTCTAAGATTTTCAAGAACAATTATAATTCTTGATGAAGATTATTAACAGTTTGGGGATGATTTATAACTTTTGTTATAAAAACGGTTTATAATTGAAACCGTTGGAATTGTTAAACAATACGTTCGTGAAGCTGAGATACTTTACTTTCAGAATTGTTTGACAACGGCATTAATTTACAGTTAGCTCTGTCGAGTGGAGTCGAGATCATCTTTTCACCTTTGGAACCCCCCTCCTCCTCGATCGCGAGCTCTGTGCCGTATCTTTCAGTTCTTGAGCACCTATTAAATTCTGAAACAAACATTACAGACACAACTTGACAGCACCACAATCAACAATCTTATAGAGGGTGTAAAATTATGCTTAGATAACAACCAATTCACATTCGACAATAAATTATTCTCTCAGACACAGGGCCTACCAATGGGAAGCCCCCTGAGCCCCCTTCTTGCCAACTTGTATGCACATAATGTGGAATACGAATTAATAAACAAATCAGAACTCAAATCAAAAATAGTGTGCTGGATAAGATACGTAGATGATATCTTAATAATCACAAAGGACTACAATATTCAGAACATTGTAGATCATTTGCAATCTAATTCCTCCTTTCAATTCACTACAACCCCAATAAATAATAACCAGCTCATTTTTCTAGATCTTTTAATCACTCGCTACAATAACAGGATGATATTTGATTTATATGAAAAACCCACACAAGGTACCATAACCATCAACTATAACTCTTATCAACCTTACCACCACAAAATGAACATCATTAAGAATCATCTATCTCGTATATTCAACCTCTGCTCTCCCATCAACATTCATAAACAAATAGATATGTTTTGGAAAAAATTGGAACAAAATGGCTACCCAAGACAAATTATGACAAAATGCGTCAACGAATTTTTACGCAGTCCAAATAGGAAAAATATTAAACCTGTGGAAAATAATCAAACGGATAACAAAAAAGAAAAAATTAAATTCTCTTTTCAATATCACCATAAACTAAATCGTGACATTAAAAAATTTTTCAATGATACCGAAGTCCAACCAGTATTTCGTAACCCAAACTCTCTCTTCAACAGCCTAGTCAAATTAAACACATCACCTCCAGTCCCGGAAAAAAAATCAGAACTCATCTATAATATACCATGCTCACAATGCAATAAGTCGTACACAGGTCAGACAAAAAGACGATTAGAAACACGTATTCATGAACATCAAAATGCATGCAGAACAAAAGATTTCAATAATCCCATTGCCCTCCATGCCTACACAAATGATCACCCAGTAGCATGGAACCAGGTAGCTATATTAAAGAGAGAGCAAAATTATATAAAAAGAATGATCAAAGAATCAATTTACATAAAAAAAGATAATAACAATTTGGCAAGTTGTTCTTATCAAGTCCACCCAAATTGGCAATTAATTTTATAATTCTATCTACTCCCTTATCAAATCCACCCAAAATTTTGTTAGTAATTCTATAATTGGATCTATTATTCTTCGCAATATTCAAGCCGATTTTAAGTTCGATTACTTTCGTTTCGTTTCGTTTTGTTTACATTTCTACCGCCAACACCATCCCACCCTGCCCATCTCACCCCCCAGGTCAGTCCTCCTCCGCAAAAAAGCCACAAATCTTGCCTGACACCCAACACCGCGAAATGTCCAAGAAGAAGGGGAGGGCCCTCAAACTTTAAACCAAGCCAGATGACCTGAAGATGTCCTGAGTGACAGGACGAAAGATCTCGTCGTACTTCTCTTTTTAGTTCCTTTTTATTTATGTTTATTGATTTTCAATTATTATACTATGTTGAGCAGATGAATAAACCCACAATTATTACACCTATTAAATTGTTTAACCAATCAACGATGATTATTCTATCGCCAGTGAGCGGCGTCTCTTTACAGTTTCTAGAGAGACTGAAGAATCAGTTCTGATCAAGAGGTGGAAAAGAAGGGTTGATGGCGAGATCTTCAGAGAGTCTGACGTTGTGTGAGTTCGTACAGAAAGATGGAGGGAGAGGAGACGAACCACGAAAAAGTCGTATAATGTTGTTATAGAGTGAAACACCTTCACAAAAACTACCTTTAGATAGAAACAGTTTATTACCCTTACCAAAAGAACCAAATAAAAAGGAATATTATTATCGTTATTATTATAACTTAAGCCAATGTTAGTTAACAATGCTTTCGCGGAGCCCGACGGAAGAAAAAGTCAAGCCACCCCCCGCCACTCACCATAGCGAGCGATGAGCGACGACGGAGTCATCGAGAAGAAAGGGTAATGATGCACATCCTCTCTCATTCTCTTTATATCACAAAGGTCACAATGCATATTGATTTGTAAATATAGTAAATTGTGAGAAATCTAATTCTATTTTAACTTTCATTTAATAAGAAGGGAGTGAAGAATTTATCAGTTTAATTTGCTTGAAATTATGAACGCAGTGCCTAAGATAATAATTAAATTATAAAATAATAAAAGATTACTAAAGAGCCTTTGAGAAATAGAATAACGTTGAATTAAAATGTTTTAGTAAATTAATCTTCCATTTCAAAACTTAAGTGGATAAAAGTAGATTTCAAATATTGTTGTTATTTAACAATGAAGAATTTATTATAAAGTGAGTGTAATAAGTCAATAAGTCATTCTGATTAAATTCACCTTTGGAGGTTTTATCATCTTGTTAACTTTGTATTATATTTTTATTAAAGAATAAATGTGTGTGTTTATATTGAAAACTTTGTTTCCATGGTTACTCCAAACCTTTTTCTTTAAACTTCTTTTTATAAACCCCGGTGAACTTTCACGACCGGGTCGAACCGACACGAACCTCGGCTACCCGTTTTATTCTACAAACGGAAGGACGGCTCAGACTCTGATTAAAACTGGTGTACTTTTTAATGGCGCAGACGACTGCATTAATTAGGGTCTGGGACCCGTACACAAATACACTCCCTATTTCTTAACATGGAGTATAAAAATAGAATTGCGATTGTAAATGTAATTATTATTGAAATGATAAAACAAGCAAAAAGGACCTAGAAAATTATTCTGCTCTTTCTAATGGTAACATTTAAAACAATGTGCGTTAAATAGTTTTCCTTTAAATCGGTTCCCTGTGTTTCTTTGTACCAAAGGGAACCATTTTGAAAAAAAAAACTATTTTATGCCCATTAAATTAATTAGTATCACTAGAAAGAGCACAATAATTTCTAGGTCCTTTTTGCTTGCTTTCTCATTTTAATAATAATTACATTTACAATCGCAATTCTATAATTATACTCCATGTTAAAGAATAAGGAGTGTATTTGCACTATGCAAAGAAGCTAACTTTACTAAAAGCTGCACACGTCGACTTTAAGGAACTGATCAACGTAATGTGCAATAGGGGGGGGGGGGGAGATTATCGGAAGATTATCGGACAGAAATCTTGGACGGCCCTGCCATAGACGATAAGGCTCGTAAGTACGAGATATCTACAGTGTTCGACTTGGTCAGGGTCAACGAGTTCCGAGGAGAGTTACAAACTCCATACTCCAGGACGTAATCAAGGAAGAACGCCACCAGCCAAGAGATGGACAGGAACCAGAAACCAAAGGACTTTGCCACCTTCACATAAACTGGATCTCGAAGCTTTTCCAGAAACAGGATTTAGGCGTAGCGTTTGAACATCAACAACATGAAGGACGACGGCGCGGATGAATTCCAGTAAAGGCTTCGTTGTCCGGACTGTGAGGTGGTCTAAGGGGGGATCGACGTCCAGATTGTTCCGACAACAGATTCAAGGAACACCACCGGGCCTGGAGGAATGGAGACGGTAAGTCGGCCTACGCGGACCACCTCAAAAGGGCCGGGCATCGCATGCTGAGCAATGGAGGAATGCTCTTGTGGAAGGGACACGATAAAAGCAGAAATCTGCTTAAAGAAGAAATGGCGATTAGAAGACACTATCACCGCAGCAGCATCCTCCTTCTTAACGGCCAAACCTCATTTGAAAGGGATGGAATGCATCGATTACCTGATTAGATTGGAATGCATCGGCTCTTTGAGGAGTGCTCGACTAGGTCCACCATCTCTATTATTATATAAGGAACACGCTTATCTAGCTTCAGTTTTGTAACAGGATTGCTTCCGATGATGAACATATTCGAAACGCGTTAGGCATTAAATATTTCTTGTTTCCTCTTCTTGAACTCGCTTTACTTAGTTACTTATCGTGATACTAGATATGGATGTCCTAATTTTATAGACCGTGATCTACAAATAATAAGCCCTAAATTTGCCCTATTTATGATGATCTAACAATGAATGCGTTCGGAAAACGGTCACTTCTTCCATTATTTCCATCCTATCATTCGAGAAACAACCATCAGAGAATTCTTAGCATTGGACTATAAAGAAAATGCACTTGATTTCACTTATTTCTTTCTACTTTTTTCACTCGTCAAAAGCCAGTGAAAAATTTTTTTCCTTCAACCATCTTGGCTGCCGCAAAAGAAGTAAAAGTGACTTCTTAAAAATAAAAACACTGGAAAACTTATTCACTTTGAATTCACGGAGAATTCCCTGCTTCTCGAAAAATTCACGAGTGGCTATTTTCCGAACGCACCCATTGTATTACGTTTCATTGCGGAGGCCTTCTCTCTCAATGGTTACGGGTAAATAGCATTACAGTGCTCTCGAGTTAGGTAGCGGTGCATTACAGGAGAGGTGATTGATGTCTATCCAAAGTGGCATTCAACTTGGGGAATTGGGTTCCTGTCTTTAAGCTGAGGATGGACATTTTGAAATTTAAGGAAATGTGCTATTTTTTGCTTTTTGTTATCTATATGTCTTTGTTCCTATTAAGCGCAAAATGAATGCCAGTTTCCGTGATGTCCCTTTATATTCATTTATATGAATGATATAAATAATTAATTAAATGTTTCTTTCAAATCTCTTCGGTTATTGATCAGATTTGCATCCATTATTTTGAGACACCATTTGTATTAATAAAGTAATGATTCTCTTTTGTAACAGGAATTATTTTTAGAATAACAACATTTCTTTTATCAGCGTCTCATTTATTCCATTAATAAATGATATTCTTAAATGATTATTTTGATTTTATTGTTAAAAGATCAAATTTGATTAGTGACACCAAACAGTTTTATTACTTATAAAATAGCAAAAGAAAGTTATAATAACGAAAAAGATATTTTTGTCTAGAAATTTAAAATTATTTTTCGACTATCTTGGCATCAGACTGTGTGAACCAAAGATTTGCTGATTTCGACCATGCAACCACGTTACCTTCGAAATTAGTAGCACGAACGACTTGATCAACTAGAGAGGAAATAAAATATTTAATAATATTACTTTATATGACGATAATGTTTAGGAGACATAGAATTAGAAGGAAGAGAAACAAGCACTTACTTTCAGTTTCCTTCAGTACTCTATCCCATACGTTAACGCCTTTGATTGTTCCTCGAAAGGCTCTACCTCTATCGAAGTCCCAACCGTACTTTTTTGGATAATTGCCAACCATAAGAATTCCACGCGAATGAATGACTGCATTTTTAAATTTATCGAATGCTTTACTAACCAACTTCTTGTTGCTTCTATATACTTGGACGGAGCCTGACTTGGACTCCCAAGATACGCAGTTTTGTATGGTTTCCTTCTCTTTAAATGTCACCTCTTTGATTTTCTCACATTTTTCGGCAATGCATAGTTCCAAATAAGAAGTGAAAGCAACGATGGTAATGGAGTGAGAAGACGAGGGAACTGAATATGTGACAACAGAACCGCCACTGAACAATGGAGTGATTTCGTAACAGATCGTAAATTCTCGCGTTTCTTCAGGAAACGGTGT
>JAHWFO010053224.1:0-11912 GCA_023313115.1 Rhysida immarginata | reverse complement strand
ATAGATATTCATGGTCATCGAGCTTCGGCCATTTTCCATTGTTTCGAGAAGCTAAGGAAAACAAATCGCGCCAGGTGCCGCATAGATCGTACCAGGGCCGACCGTAACATATGATAGAGGTTTTTCATTGAAACTGAAAATGAAAGTAAAGTATCTGTCTGTCGATAGGGCGGCGCTGCAGGCGTTTTTGGGCCGATTGTACATGCAGCGCCACTTTTCAATAGAGTTCCTGCCCTATTGGGAGCTAGAAACTTTAGCTTCATTTTAACAATGGAGCTCGATGACCATGAATATCTAAAGACTGGTTTAATATAATTCACAACAATGCCTGAATATTGTCTTATCACAACAATCCTTGGCCTCGAACGGATTGTCGTGACTTTCTTTGCTGGCTTCAGATGCACATGGGCAGAAGTGCCAATTTTGCTCTTATAAAAAATACTTTGCGTTTTAATATCGGGTGATCCAAAAATGTGTTACATTGTTTTACTTTATCCGTGGTTTTACATTTTTTCATAACAATTTTCGATAACAATTTGTGTTATATGATACATCGGTTACGGATTCAATGTGTTTGCCTGTGCACATCGCACGTTGTTTTGCTAAAGAATTCATCAAGGCAAAATAATTATTAGGTCCATGAAAAAATGAAACACACTTTTGGATCACACGGTATATAAAATTCTTATACAGTAAAATCCCGTTACAGCGTAGCTCATTTAACGTGCATTTCTAAATAACTTTTAAATTTAAAAACCCGGCAGTAATCCTAGTCTTTTCATGTTAAAAAAGTTTCGGTTTAACGTACTTCAAATTAACGTACATTTCAGAGTTACTGTCACGATCGCAGAGCGAGAGTGGTGGCTGCGAGATAGGAGAGAGCGATTTGGAGCGCTCGACTGTGGCGCCATCCCTTGACGCAATAGTCAAGCGTTGTAAAAGCAAGAGAGGAAATAGAACGTGACGGAAACGGAGTCAAGGAAAGGAAGTAACGTCACATGTTGGAAGGAGAGATACGTGGTAAATTTGCAAGGATCCGGGGCGAGAGACGGTCGAAAGCATCAACAGCTCTTCGACAAAGAATGTCTCTAATGAGAGCCACGACGGAATTTACGAGAGGAAACGAACGCGAGCAGCTTTGCTAGCTAAAGGGCGCAGCGGCCCGTCGCCCAGCAAGTCGTCTTGTTCCAACCCAAGCGAACGCAGGCAAAGGCGTCGTGAGCGAACCCAGTAAAGGCGGGCAAAAGTACCTAAGGACGAGTGCAGTACAAGTCAGGTAGCCGAGGCGGGCGATTCTATGTCGTTTAGTCGGAGCCAAGCTGAAGCAGTGAGCTGCGTAGATTCAGTTACCTGCGAGCCAGTGGCTAAGCAAGCGAAGTCAAACCTGGAGTATGTTTTCTTTTATTCCGAGGTCCAGATAGCATTAGCGACCCAGTGCTTAGTTAACCAGTGCCTCCACGATAATGGTTTATCTAGAATAGGGGCATTTCAGGCGCTAACAATTTGCGCAGTGAATTCTAGGCTACCAATAGGAGCGATAATTGCGCTTTGGCGAGAGAGCCCATGAGTACGGAACAAAACTTTTTCACTATTATGCCCTGGGGCTTGTCAGCTTATTTAAGCGACGACTTGGGAGCCACTTATATAGCAGCTGTATAGCTGAGGAAATAAAGGTCTATGTACCAATTCTTACTAAACGCATTGCGTCGCCGGCTTCCCGTGAGTTTCTAAAGTTTGTACGGCGACAGAAATCTCGAGCTTCGTAGGCTCTTGTTCCTGTAGAAGAAGGAAAGGTGGTTTCGCCAAGCTCAATTAGTGCTCGTCCATGTAGGACCAGCACCTGGACGGAAACGTTTAACCTAGCCTAGTATTTGCTATTCTTTTTTTGGGGGGGGGGGGGTTTCTTAGGAGCTCCCATTATCTTTCATTTTTGTTATAAGGTGAAAGATGACACGTTGTAAAGTAATATTCTGAATATTGATTTCTGTTTATTTAAAGCATTATAAGCGCCCTCACAATTGTGGCTATTATCAGTATACATTTCACATTAGCTAATCTTAAACCACGTACCTTTGAACCAATTTCGACTATCACTATTTTACATTATATTAGTACATGACACATCAATCCAAGTCGTTTGATATATTGCATGCCATATTTAGCATTGAAAGTTCCAATGAACTATAATGGTTCCACTAAACCAGGTTCCTTGAAACCAATTTCGATTAGCATTAATTAATTAATTTAATGTAAAGGGAAGTACAAATTGTCCATCCAGAGCCAGTATGGCGGGGGCCGACGCGGTAGGTCCCTGGATGGGGAACAAAGATACAAATTTTTGATTATTTACAAACAATTTAAAAAAAAAAGGGAGGGGAAAGGTGAGGGGCAGGAATTAGTTGAGTGGGGGTGCAGAGAGGAAGTTCTTTAAACGGGATTTGAAAATTTTGGTGCCTGGTGATGAACGGAGATCTGGGGGTAAGATGGACCAAAGTCTGTTGCCGGCAATAGAGATACTCTTGAGCTGGTAGCTACGTCTAATATGGGCGTTTGGGAAGGAATTTCTATGTCGGGTTTTATATGGGGGTGTACTATCGGTTGTAAATAAAGGTTGGGCGAGGGATGTGGTTATAATGTTGTTAATTGCTTTATATATGAAAACTGCTAGGCTATAATGGTAGGGTTGGTGTATGGGAGTTATGCCCACAGAATTAAAAAGGTGAGAGACAGGGGTAGGTTTACGTAGTTTTAATAAGGTACGTACAAACCATTTTTGCAATCTGTGTAGACGTAGTAAGTTAAATTTGGTGGTTGAACCCCAAAATTGAAGACCATAGGAAAGCGTTATATAATTAAAGGAGAGTGTTGGGTTGTAAGAAATGAAGACGGGAGAAAAGGCGTTGGTTAGCGTAGAAGCTAAAGCCTTAATGTGCGCGTCCCAGGAGAGGTTATGACTTAAGTGGATACCCAGGTATTTAAAAGCATTGGCCGAGCTAATCTGTTGGAAGTTGTAGTTTAGTGAAAATTTGTTCTTTTCGAGTTTTTTGTTGCGTTGGTGAAAGATGACATATAAAGTTTTATCAAGATTTAGGGATATAAGGTTGATTGTATGCCAATGTAAGAGTCTATTCAAGACTGGGTTGAAGGTTTCCTTGATTGTATTTAATGAAGAGCCAGCGCAGGATATTGTAGCGTCATCTGCGTATAATATTAACGGGAGAGGGGATATTACATAAGTTAGGTCGTTTATAAATATGTTAAAAAGAAGAAGTGACAAAATTGAGCCTTGGGGGACGCCAAGATTACGGGTGATTGTTGAGGATGTTTTATTGAATAAATGTAGGGTGTATTGTCTGTTTGATAAGAAGCTGGAGAGCCAGGTTTGAGGGGGACCAGGGATATTGAAAAATTGGGATAATTTGAATATTAGGAGATCGTGAGGGATGGATTCGAGTATCTGCTTTAGGCTGCTGAATGATGAATGCAGGGCATTCGAACAGCGCTTCCAGTTGTAACAGGTTGTATTTTTTCAACTTACTTCTAGTTGTGGTTAAAGAGTTTTTATTCACCATTAAGTTTATCATTATAACTATCCACATAAAATTTATCGTTGTTTTAATTATGGCCACTCAGGCTTTTTCGGGTAATAATGAACGAAATTATTTTTGTAGACTGAATTTTAAAATCAAGTCGTTTAAAGCTGACATTTATTTCTTAAACAAATGTAAAGCACATAAGGTGTACCCCAAGTTTATCGATAATATCAAGTTCAAAAATTGTAAAGATCCTACTTTAAAGAACCTCCTTCCTATGGTCAAACAGAAAAGATTAGCTAAAGAAATTGGCTACTTAAACTACAAATTGATGTTAATTGAAGCCAAAGCATATAAATTACATCTCTATTTGAGCAATTTAAGTAAACCCAAAGATTGGGATATTTTTCTCCTTAAAGTAAATTCCATAAATCAAAGGAAAATTGAAAAGAAGAATCAAAAACTATCAGACAAGTTCGACAGTATTATGGCCAACCAAAAACCTAGCATTAATAATCAAGTAACGATCAAGGAACAGTTGGTTGCCGATAATTTGGTCAACCTAACTGATATAGATTTCAATGATTCAGAAAAAGAATTTTTATCCAAAGGTCTCAAATTCTCCTTTAATAACAAATATAAAGATATTCAGCAACTAGTGGGTAATATAGAAGGGGGAATTAAATTTCTACCAGATGCGCATAAGAAATCTATCAGAGAACAATGTTCAAAAATTCTTTCCAATAATTGGAGAAATTATAAAAAAGACGAGTCAGAAGACAGGTACAAAAATTTGATTAGTAGTTTAACAGACAAAAATTGTTTCTACCTTAAAAGTGATAAAGGTAACAGTACCGTTATCATCAATAAGGAAGACTATTTTGAAAGGGTTGATCAGTTAATTGCAGAAGGCCCCTTTGAGTTGTTAAAAAAGAACCCCCTACCCAAACTCATAAGAAAGGTCAAAGAAGCCATCAAAACTTGCCCAAATTTTATTCCAAAGAACAAGAGAGCTTCCCTTCGTATTAGCAATCCCACCATACCGAGATTATATGCGTTACCCAAAATACATAAACCGGGTAACAAAATGAGACCCATAGTTTCAAATATAGACGCCCCAACTTATCATCTGTCTAAATTTTTAGCTAATTATCTGAAAACCCTTAAATTATCTAATTTTGATAGTTCCATTAAGAATTGCATCGAGTTAGTCCATAAGATTAAAGACATTAAATTAAAAGAAGGAGAAATATTGGTATCCTTCGATATAGTTTCTTTATTCCCGAGTATACCCATCCCAGCAACCTTAGATTTTTTAGCCGATGTTTTAGTTAAGAATAAGGTCCCTCCGAATGTAGCGGATGAAGTCTTAATCCTAACCAGGCTCTGCGTAAATAACAATATTTTCAAATACAAGGGCAATATCTATAAAATGATTGGAGGCACTCCCATGGGTTCTTGCCTCAGCCCGATATTGTCCGAAATTTTTCTCAAAAATTTCGAAGATATCCTGATTTCAACGGATTTCTATTTTCCTCAAACTTGGTATCGATACGTAGACGATGTGTTCACCTTTTCGATACTAACAAATGCAAGATTGAAGACTTTGTCCAACACATTAACAATTTTTTCCCCACGGTCCAATTTACGTACGAATTGGAAAATAATTGCAAGCTTCCTTTCTTAGATGTATTAATAAATAGAAATCAAAATTCCTTATCTTTTGAAGTTTACAGGAAACCAACGAATAAGCTCAACTATATAACTAGTGACTCCAGCCACCCATGGAATCAAAAATTGACAACGTTCATTTCCATGATAGATAGAGCGTTGAATCTACCTCTCAACAATGCCAATCTAGATAAAGAATTTGCAATAATAAAAAACATAGCAGAGAGGAACGGTTTCAGCAAAGTGACCATCGACAACCTACTCAGGAAAAGGAAGTTAAAGAAATTTATAGAAGATATCACCACCCTTAAAAAAAGCAAAGACATTACGAAAACGATTACTTTACCATATAATAAGTGTTACACAAAAGGTTTAAATGCGATCTTTAAATCATTTAATTTATCCCTTTCTTTTAGCAACCCAAATCAGACCAAGAATTTTCTCCATAACCCGAAAGACGTCATCCCTCCTCTTAAAAAATCGGGCATCTACAAAGCGAAGTGCTCCATGTGCCCGAAGTTTTATTTAGGACAGACTTTCAGGAACATAGAAACCAGGTTCAAAGAACATCAGGCACACAATAAATTTGGAAGAATCAGACAATCATCCATCGCTAAACACGCAATAGAAACCGGCCATGATTTTTCTTTAAAACACGTGAATTTGATAAAATCGATTAATAAAAGATACTTGTTGGACGCATTCGAATGCCTAGCCATTCAGAGTGCAGACAAGGAACGCTTACTAAACGCAGACTTGGGACCAATAGAAGAGTCTTCCCTTATCCAATGGGCTTCTAAGTTACCTAAAGGATAACGGTCTTATAACAGAGAATTTCTCTCATTGGCTTTCGTTCAATATATAAACCCAGCGATTGTCACTCTAAAGTCAGATCTTCCAGACCTCCTCGACTTCGCTTCAGGCCGGGTTCGAGTATCTGCTTTAGGCTGCTGAATGATGAATGCAGGGCATTCGAAAAGCGCTTCCAGTTGTAACAGGTTGTATTTTTTCAACTTACTTCTAGTTGTGGTTAAAGAGTTTTTATTCACCATTAAGTTTATCACCTTTCGGTACTTAATAATAGACCTGGAATCAAACCAGGCATCTTCAGGCAGTGCGCGTGGTAGATTTTCTCCGTATGATGCAAGTCTATGCAAATGCTGTCAAATGCCGTCCCCCTTATGCTTATGTTTCTGCCGTTCCCTGACGGTGCTGCCTTGTATGGCTGCCTGTCTGCTTCATAGCACGCCACGACCCTGCCTTCAGCTTACCGTCCAGATGCTATTACCACTAAGCCAGCGTGGACATGGAAGCTGTCGCTATCAAACCCGGCTTGCAAACAAAGAGCCGAGCTCATAGGATATGTTTCATAGCGATAGCGTCTATATCCACGTTGGCTTAGTGTTTATGGCATCGACATGGTAATCCGAAGGTCCCTAGTTAGAGTCTACTAGTGAATTTTTTTTTACTATTTTTCTCTATTTAATTATTAGTATTTACTTGCAAGAACAGCTCACTATTAGAAGGAGGTAAGTTAACGTACATATGTTAACGTGATTATAATTGTAGTCATTTAACCAAGAAATTTAGGCCTATGTGAAAATTTTTACCTGTTTAGCGTTTGTCATAATATATGATTCAAACCTAACACAACCAAACCCTCGAAACGAAACTAATTTGTCTTAGACAACGGTTTTTGTTACTGGCTCATATGCAGGGCCGGAACAGTACCTTTAGGGACCCTAAGCATTGCACACCTTCCTCAGTATAAATCCTGTTTTTCTGAAAATTCAGGGGGCCCCTATTCACATGCTTAGTCTAACGGGGCCCTAAGCACGTGCTTATTCTGCTTATGTATAAGTCCAGCGCTGCTCATATGGCTGGTTGATGAAATTAACCAGGGTGGCCGTCCGTCCCGCTTTCCGTATGAGTGTGGAAGTGACACGTTATGTACGGTATGTATTATGCACAAAAATTAAACCTATTTTCGTTAAATATTTAGAAATAAATGTCTGGGAATGTGGTTACTTACAGTTGGAAGAACTAGGAGAAAAAAAATCCACTTGACCACATAAAGTTGACATTTATTGGTACACATGTATATTTCGATCACAAGATATATGCATACCTTGTGATCGGGTGCAAAAAGGTTTTACCTGCTCCGTAGGAACTGAGCTTACCGGATGTTGATCGGTTGCCAAATCAGGTATTTTACTGAGAGTCAAGGCAGATTAGACTGAACCTGTCCCTTCTGAATGAAAATAGGGTAGCAGGTATACGTTTGGGATGTGCTATTCACGCGTTCACCTATGACTTAAGTCTAAACCTTTATGCACTAGACTGCACGTCTGTGCCAATAAATGTCTACTTTTTGTGGTCAAGTGGATTTTTGTCTCCTAGTTTTTTCACTTATTTTCGTTAATTTTTCTATTAAAAAATTTTGCCCCATCAAACGGTGGACGATCAAAGGATGAACGATTTTGACCTTCTTGGACGATTTCTCATTAATATATCATAACGTGACTATTACAAGCGACTTAATGCACGTTCACGGTAGAATTAAGTTTAAAATTGTGCCAAAATTGTTCTGGGAAGGGATGACAGGTATCTCTTCCGACACAGGTTTTAGATATTCTCAAATGTTTGGACAGTACAAGGAGCAAAGTCTGGTCGTAAGTAAAGCTGGCATCAGTAATCTTATCCAGGAAATTTTAACATCCACTTCACGCCAAGAATTGTAATGAAAAACGAACCGATAACAGAATCGAGCCAACCATAACACAACCAGCTGTAGGGATAAAAGTTTATCCGCATAGAGTAGTATGGTCATGTTGTTTATTATGATTTCATGTATGGTTTCGCTTTACAACACTTATTATTATATAATATATTCCGCATACCGGTTTCGGCTATATAGCCATCTTCAGTGTTTTTGGTTTTTTATACAGGGTAGTTATAAGATAAGTTCGCCTATTCAGAGCCCTCTAAAGCCCAATCTAATGAACAGATTGTGATGCAAATTGAAATATAGGTAATTCAGACCATGGGGGAGAGAATTCCGGAAAGAAAAAAATGCAAATTTTCACCATTAGGTGAAAATGTGGCGCTGTGGAATGACAAATGGAGATTTTAAAACTAACTTTATTGTTTTAAACAAGCAGGCAAGGTTGTTGTTTGATTACAGCATATGTTCGTTCTCAATATCGGCCTTATTAGCAGAAAGTTTATTCAAATTAGAAAGTCAACATACCCAGAATTGAATGGATTGATCCATTCATGATATTATGTTGGGTCACAATCGGTTCATTAGATTGGGCTCTATAGGGTTCTGAGTAGGGAAACTTAATTTATAACCACCCTATATACAGTATGTACACTGAGTGAGCATATTATTATGACCACCTGACATATTTATGCAAATGCGCGCACGGATGTCACCACAATGTTGCTAGCGGGCTGGACCAATATAAAAAAGGAAGCTGAGTGTCATCGACAACAGTAGACGTGTTCCATTCTTCAACTATGGGTAAACGACGCGATTTAACAGCCTTCGAACGCAGGATGATTGTAGGTGCTCGGAGCTATTGAGCGAGTATCAGCGAAACAGCAGCATTCGTGGGGTGCTCAAGAGCAGCCGTCGTTAAAGCATTTAAAGACTGAACGGTTAGCCGGAAGACGGGGTCTGAACGTTCGCGTTGTGGTCGCCCGCGGATGGTTGATGATCGGACAGAACGGAGACTGTCACGACTGGTAAAGGATAACAGAAGGGCAACTGTGCATTAATCACTGCTGACCTTAATCAGGGATCCTCCAAAACGGTCTCTGAATGCACTGTCCGCCGCACACTGCAACGCATGGGATACGGAAGCCAAAGACTTGTCCGCACACCCTTGCTGTCTGCAGCCAACAAGCGGAAACGACTCCAATTCGCTCAGGAGCACAAGGACTGGACTATCAAGCAGTGGAAACAAATCATGTGGTCTGACGAATCACGATTCCAGTGACCTCATGCAGAGAATCTGGCGGAAACAGCACGCAAGCATGGATCCCGCATGCACGAGTGCAACCCTTCAGGCCGGTGCGGGCAAACAAAATGTCCTCAACGAAGCTGGAATCATTGTCGATTTTTTGTAGCATATCCTCAGAAAACGTCTTGCGCTTCGGTCGGTCATGCACCATCTGGATTTTTTAGGGAGTAAGACGAAGGCGGTGCTTCACTATTTTATGTACGGATATCATTGGCAAATCCGGCTGACGAGCCGCTTGGCGAATTGATTTACGGGAATTACGATCGAACGCCTCCCTGGCCTTTTCTACTTTGTGGTGTCGCTGAAGGTCTACCAGCACCCTTTTTGTGTAACAGGCTGCCTGTGTTTAAAAATTTTTCATGTCATAGCTTAATTGACTTATGATTTGGAGGATCCTATTTAAACTTTGTTTTGAACATTCTCTGAACTGTAATCATTGATCTAAATTCCGCAGACCATAACACGCAATGAGCTTTTTCTTGAACACTCGCCATCGTGTACTGTGTCTTGCTCATTATCAACTCACGCGAGGCTAAGAAACTTTTTGAGTTTTTCTTTGTGAATAAAAAATCACGTTAAAATTTGTATTAGCTTTTGAGTAATAAACATGTACGGGGTCAGGACACATTAATATGACCACCTCGAACATGTTAGAACGTCCCATGGTATGCAGATGAAAAATCCCTGCATATCATTAAAAGCTGACAACAGCAGACTGTCGCCGTTATGGGCAGAGCAAGTGACCTGTCGGACCTCCAAAAGGAGATGATCATTGCTATCGGGACAAGGGGAGGGGGGTAGCATTTCAGAAACGGACACCTTTGTGAACTGCTTTAGGGCTGCCGTTGTGCGCGTGTACCGCGACTGGACGAACCAGACAGTTTCGAGCAACCGAAGAGGTAACTGTGGGGCCCCACGGACCATCGATCCTAGAGGCGAGCGTCGGTTACCTCGCCTGGCCAAGACCTATCGGCGTGCAACTGTTGAGCAACTGACATAGCAAATGAACAGTGGGACCACTAGGCGTGTCAGCATCAAGACAGTGCAACGATCCCTCTTGAGGTTGGGGCTCCGGAGAAGGCGTATGGTAACAGCACCCATGTTGACGCCTGTGCATCGCCCAAGACGCCTCCAATTCGCAATGGACTATCACTATTGGACCTCGGCCGAGTGGCAAATGGTTGCTTTCTCTGACGATTCGCGGTTTCTGGTGAACAGAGTGGACGGACGATGGAGAATTCGCCGGAAAGCATCTGAGAACAGGCATCCCGACACCATCGTTGGCAGACGACAGGCTGGTGGGGGAGGTGTGACTGTTTGGGGGATGTTTTCGTGGTATGGTCTGAGTTCACTGATACCGCTAGAGGGTACACTGAATGCTGTTCGGTACCTGACGATCGTCGCAGACCAGGTACATCCCTTCATGTCGACAGTGTTTCCTCAGGATGATGGCACCTTTCAACAGGACAATGCTTCTTGCCATACTGCCAAAATTGTCCACGACTAGTTCGAGGAGCATGAGGATGAATTCAAGCTACTTCCATGGCCACCAAACTCCCCGGACCTCAACCCCATTTGAACATTTGTGGGACCATCTCGATCGCCACGTCCGCAAGCTGGATCCTCCACCACGCACGGTGATGGAATTACGGGATGCACTGATCGCCGAATGGTCCCAGATACTTGCAACAACCTTGCGAGGACTTATTGACTCTTTGCCACGTCGATTAGCTGCTGTGCTTGCCGCCAAAGGTGGATATTCCGGATACTAGCAGGTGGTCATATTAATGTGTCCCGACCCTGTATATTAATACAGTGAAATAAATGAAATTCAGATAGTGTCACAATACTTGCAGTTTGGGAGGTACTTTATATGAATAAGTTTTTTATTTTTTTTCCACTAATGTTAGTATAAAAAACAACTATAACATCATCCCAAATCCAAAAAAGATCAACACACCCAACTCAACATCAACAAGCAGCATTTTTCTCTCTCATAAACAGGATGTTCAAGATTCCACTTTAACAGATAAAGAAAAAGAAAATGAAATAAACAAATAGTTACATGCAATGGATACAACCAAACCTTCCATTAACAAAATCACGAACAGAATTTCCTCAAATCACAAAAAAATCCACAAACATCACCAATCTAAAACAAAAACATGAACAAAATTCACCTATTTCGCACCCGAAATTTATCCTGTCACAAAAATCTTCCACGTACATAACATCCATGTTGCATACACCAGCAAGAAACACGATCTCCCAAAATCACCATGAACAATAGGAACAAAATAAAAATCTTCGAAAACTTATACATACACGAAGCTACACTTACCGATAAAACCTACATATTAAATAACCAAATCTAATCAGGGCAACAACAGTTGCCAAAAATAAAGCACGGAAGATAGCTATACAGTATACAGGGTGTAAATTTTAAGTTGACAAAGCAGAATAACTCGAAAAATAAGCTTCACACGAAAAAATGCGTATAATCCAAAGTTGATTATTTTCGAGGGGGCATCTGCTGGTGCTAAAATTAGCCCACCCCCCCCGGCCCCTGGGGGTGGGGCGGGGGGCAACTTTAAAATTTCAAATGGGAACCCCTATTTTTTATTGCAGATTCAGGTCCTACATAAAAAACTACGTACATTTTGTCTGAAACATTTTTTTT
>JAHWFO010053223.1:3302-16079 GCA_023313115.1 Rhysida immarginata | reverse complement strand
TGACTAATATTGATACGAAGGTTTTGTTTAAAGAGATTTTATAATTTTTTAATGAATCGACTGAAACCCAATGCTACGGTAAAAATACTGTCAGAAAATACAGCGGAAGACGTGGGAATTTCGAACCATGGAGTGGCAAGGTTTGTGAAGAGAAGAGTTGATTCGATAGTTTTAGGAACAATTTGGCTTGCTTAAATTATCCGGCGATAGCAGCGCCCATATTCCTAGCGTAGTAGAAGGTAGTCCGAAGCTGATAGAAGTGGTCCGACATCTCCGTAAGGAGCGCATTCGCCGCCGGTGACACTAATATAAGTCCGAAACCTGTCTCACACATTCGTAACTTGCGAACTCGTCCTGGTCCGTCGTACATTAATAGAATAATAAAAGAAATTTAAAAAGTGTAGAAGAGAATCTTTCTACATACGAGAAGCTAGGAAAATAGTAAAACATTTTAATTAAACCAGAAGGGAATAACCCAATTTCAAACTTTCAAAAAATAAAGCTAACTCGCACATACCAGCGCGTTTCTATACATAGCCAAATCCAGATGCGATTTGCATGACTAATATTGATACGATGGTTATTATTCAGAGAGATTTTATATTTTCTTAATGAATCGACTGAAATCCAATGCTAGGGTTAAATTATATGTAAAAATATTGTCGGAAAATACAGCTGAAAACGTGGGAATTTCGAACCTTGGAGTCGCAAAGTGTGTGAAGAGAAGAGTTGATTCGATAGTTTTTAGAACGATTCGGCCTGCTTAAATTATCCGCCGACAGCAGCGTCCACTTTCATAGCATAGAAGAAGTTAGTCCGAAGCTGATAGAAGTGGTCCGATGCTTCCGCAAGGAGCGCATACGCCGCCGGCCACACATACGTAAGTCTGAAACCTGTCTCGCACATTCGAAACTTGCGAACTCGTCCTGGTCCGTCGTACATTAATAGAATAATATGTAGTACCCGTCTATTTAAGGTTTGTGAACTCAATGAGAAAATGTAAATCAATATTTACATTTCAAGAACATTACCATAATGTTCAAGCACCCAATGTTATATTTAAAAGGAAGTTATTGAGTTAAGCAAACAAACTGGTACCACTTATATCATTAAAGAATGTTAATGATAATAAAGTCACGGTACCAAAGATATTAAATATAAAAAAAAAAATTAAGTTTGCTTTTTTTTAAAAAAAAATTGTAAATTCTTATTAAAGAAAAGATATGTTTTTAAAAAAATTTGTTAAGAGAAATTACTTAAGTAGCTCCGCTAGCACCAAGAAAATTAAATTACTAAAGTGCCATATAGTGGATTTATGATTCAAACACATTTGAATCAGACATTGCGTTGAGTTTGTATTTTTTTTTTATTAAAACCAGAATCTTAAGTTATTTAGAAATTGGCAGAGTAAAGCTTAATAGGTGTGTATACAACTTAATTAGAAGCAGAGACAAAGGAATAGAAATATTTGAATTTTAATAAACAAGAAAGTTTATAAATTTATCCCACATTCCTTTGTAGAAAGTCAATAAATTGGATTTCCCCAAGAAATATAGTAAGCATTACAATGATATTACAAGTAAAATGCAGAAAAGAATTAATATTATCCCCATGCTTGAATCAAGCCAAGTTATTATAATACTTTAAATGAAAGAGGTATAGAATACACAGAATATGTGCATAAGAAAACATGGTTTTAGAACCGGATGTGTGGCCAACACAAAATCAGACATTAAAGTTTTAATGTTAAAATGGCAAAGTAACATAACACAAGGTTATTCAGAAATTGCTGCATGGATAACCAATGAGTTTTAAAATAACTCGTGGATTGATTCAACCATTAACAAAATATAAGAGAAGCAACATTCTCTTATAAATTCAAAATTTCATATAACATAGACATGAAAAAAAATTAAAATAGCATTTTAGCTAAAATAAAAAATTAAATGGGACTACTCAGCAATATACAGGATGCAGACAAAAAATGGGACACAAGTTAATAAATTAACCCCCCCCAAAAAAATTGATAAAGAATAATTTCAAATTACATATTGGCCTAGACTGAAGACAGAAGAGAATAATAAAAAAAATTAAATAAATTTAGCAAGGTTAAATTGTCCAAATGAAAAAATTAACTAAGTCCCATTCAGCATGACGCACTACAATTGTGTGGAGGCTTACATGTTTAGAACTGGATGAAAATGATATCCGGAGAAGAGGTTGTCTGGGAAACCAGAACAATCTGCATCACAGTTTATGGATAAGAATGTCCATCTCTACAGAATGAACAGGTGAGGGTGAAAATTGAAAAGTTCTTACATGTCCTGATATTGATAGAGAGGGAAAAAAAAATATATGTTGCTACATTCTGTTTGAAGATTGTACTATGGAAGACACACTGAAGAGGCGGTAAACACAAGATGGAAATTCGCTGTTGGAACTGAAGCCAGTAGTATGGCTCCAGAGGGGCACCCTTAAATCGTAAAACAGGCAGGGTGCCCAGGCGCACATGCAATAGGAATACGGGCAGCCTTCAAGGGCTGCACCGCCTATATAAACGCCTGAAAAGGAGGCCCGTCCGCTCACCGGTGGGTCATCGGTGTTGAGGGGAAAGGTGAAGAGATACGAGATGTTGTTCGTATCCCCTCCAATGACCTTACAGAGACGCTGATATGACGAATAGCGTCTCCGAAACGTAGCTGGGCCAAGCCGTGGCCACTCGAGCTGGAGGAAAGACCTAAGATGGCAGGCACCTCTCCTCCAGATGGCTGAGGCTGGCGAAGGCACACCAGCAGATCGCTGCTGACGAGCCAGCCAAAGCTCCCTGTTCATGAAGGCGATGGAAGTGGCCAGGTCCAGCTTATAAGCAACACCGGTGGAGTAGTCCATCAGAAATCGCACTGACTGGATGGAGAAGGCAGTCAGATCAAAATGTGATGAAAGGCGATCCCAGATGGACTGTGCGAACGGGCACTCAAAGAACACATGGTCGATGGATTCAGGAGACCCACAAACCAAACAACCAGCAGAACCGACTACTCCCCACTGATGTAGACGTTGGAGAGTATAGAATCCATGGTGCAGCAGACGCCATTGAAAGTTGAACACAGTCCTCTCGAAGGCGAAGGACTTGATGGCCTTCAAGATGGCTGACCATGGATATTCGGGGTGCCAGCGCACGATGTCAGAAGACGCACCCCGGTCGGCCTGCTGGAAGAACCAAGATAGACGTAGGCTCCCCCAGTCTTGTGGGTCTACCTGACGTAAATCAGAAACAAAAGTCGCTAGGTCTCTCTGGATTCGGTTATAGAACCCAGGAGATCGTAGGTTGATAGTCACTGGCAGCGAAGTGGGAACTGGTAGCCCATTCACCTGGAAAAGAAACGCAGGTGCAGGAACAGAAAATTGGCCCAGATGGGAGGGGGAAGAAGGAAGAACCGGATCAAGGCAGCCATTCTGGCCGCAATGAGGTAGTGCTGGATGTTAGGCAGGCCCAGGCCTCCTCCCTCGAAGGGGATATACAGCAGTTCCCGGCGAAGGGGATGACGGGCTGCTGCATACCCCCAAATGCAGTCTGCAATCGCACCATGCACCTTCTTCAAAAGCTGAGGAGATGGCAAGGCGAATAGGCATTTAGATGTCAATAGGGACAAGATGTGTGTCTTGATGAACCTCGCCTTGACAAACATCGAGGTGGAATAACGAAAGTTCTTGCCAAGGCGAGACAAACACTTGTCAATAACTTGCTGCCAGTGACGGGAGTCCATGTCGGGTAGAAAAGAGAAGACGTATTCCAGCACTGTAATTTGCTCACACCACATTATTGGGAAGGTTTGCAGATAGTCCACTGTCCACTTCCCAATAGCGTTTCCTTTAGACTTGACGAGATTGATGGAACTTCCCGTCGAAGTGCTAAAGTGATCGAAAGATTCTTTATAGATGCCCAGGGAATACGCATCAGATGCAAATAACACGTCATCAGCGTATGCCAGCGTACGGATGTTGATGGAAGCAGCTGGCAAATCGTACCCCCGGACATCTGGGTGGCGATTAAGGAACTGCAGTAATGGCTCCAAATAGAAGATATATAGGAGGGGAGAGATGGGACACCCCTGCCTGACGCCTTTAGACAGTTCGAAGAAAGGCGAATTGGAGCCATTAATCGCCACGCATGACGTGGCAGAAGCATACAGTGCTGAGATAATCGTAGCAAATTTCCGAAGATGAAGATGGTGAAACACTCGGAAAAAAAACACGTGATTCACCTTGTCAAAGGCCTTTTCCTGGTCAAGACTTAGGACGGCAAGAGTCTGACGGCGCACACACGCTTCCTCCATAACACACTTGATGGTGATGATGTTATCGGACATCCTGCGAGATGGAATGGAGCAGGATTGTCCCGGATCGAAGAACTCGTCGGCGAAGCATTTTAGCCGTTGCTGGAGCACGCCAGTGAAGACCTTATAATCTGTGTTGAGTAGAGTAATAGGCCTCCACTGGGTGACGAGTTCAGGATTCGGTACCTTGGGGAGTAAGATGATTCTCCCCGCGGTAAAGTCCGACGTGATGGAGGAAGGGTCCTTAAGAATGGAGTTGAAAACTTGCACCAGGAAAGGCCCAAGAGGTTTCCAAGTCGCATTGTAGAACGAATACGGGATGCCATCTAATCCAGGGCTGGACTGATGACGGCCATCCATCGACAGAAACTTCTAGACTTCATCTTCGGAAAAGGGACGGGTAATTGACAGGTCAGCATCAGCAGTGAAAGGTCTAAGTGCCTCGATCCAATTCGTCGTGGCGTCGGATGGAAAGACTGGGTGGCCAAAAAATGATGAAAAATGGGAGTGAAAAGCCGACAAGATGTCAGCGTCGGTTTCCACTGTCCCATTCTCCACCACCAAACGATGGCACCTCTTTGGCCCTGAGAGCTGCGCCGGCGGCCTTGCGGATCATTAGAGCATTGATCTCGCTCTTTACCTGGCGGATGTCATCAGCATAAGCCCCTTTCGGGATGGAACAGCGGAGGAGGCGCAGGATTTCCTGGAGCATGAGGAGGTGGCGCCGATTGCGTCTAGCAGCATCACACCCAATCTTTCTAAAGAAGCGACGGAACTTTTATTTTAATGAAAGCCACGAAGCTAACGACGGAGGCAGGTTGTGAAGGTGTCTTTCCACAAACGGAACGAACATTCCCTTGTATTTATCGATGTCAAGCAGAGAAACGTTCAGGAACCAATTATTCGAAGTAGTGCCTGCAGAGGAGGCAGGGAATGGAGGGTTCCAGGACCACTTGATGGCACTGTGGTCGGAAAACGAGCATGGAATGACCTCCATGGAACCAGGGGCACCAGCGAAAGTGGCGTCTACTAGAAACAGGTCCAACCTTGAAGACAAAGAGGGCCCTTGATGAAGAGTGGACCCACATTGGTTGGAATGGGAAGAAGACGCCCACAGATCGAAAAATGCATTCCGCTGGCACAGCTGGTAGACATGTCCAGACGAAAAGATGTTGTTCTCATCCGGATGGCAATTGAAGTCCCCAGCAACCACTACAGGCAAGGACGAGCACAGGTAAAAGTCCAGGTCTTCAAAGAATGTCCGTTTCTCTGCTGATAAACACGGGGCGTACACATTAAGCAATCGGAATTTGAGACCAGATAGCAGGAGGTCCAAAGAAATTACCCTGCACTCACAGTCAAAGACGCAGTTCGACACCACAATGGAGGGGTTGAAGATGATTGTAGCAACCCCCTGTCCATGTGGCGAAGATGACTTGATGAAGAACTGCGCAGATGGATATTGACTGCGAAGGCCAGGTAGGTTAGCAAGCTGTTGCGAAGCAGCAAGCTTTACCTCTTGAAGGAGGAGAATATCTGGCAACGAATGATGACAAAACCGATTGCTTGAAAGACGAACCAAGGGAACGAACGTTTAGGGAAAAGACCTTCACTGCGAATTTAGGCTGACGGGGGCTGACCTGTATCTGAAGGAGTCTTGAGCCTCACGGATGACGGAGGAGGCTCAGATGTCTTCCGTCTAGGGGAGCGAGCACGTCCCGAAGAGGAAGAGGGGGGCTGCGATGATGACTGTCTACGCAGCTTTCTCGTTCGGATGAAGAGGACATCGGAAACCCGTCCCTCTTGCTACGATGTCGTCGAGCCTTTTTCTTGCGAGGGCTCTTAGGCGTCGCAAGAAGATCCCGCTGAGCAGACGCTGATGGCTTGGCAGTCCCAGCAGAAGATGAAATATTACCAGGCGTGGGCGCACAGGCGATTCGAAGAGGCTGCGATGCCGATGAAAGAGCAGGTGGAGGAAGAGCTGGAAACTCCTCCACATCAAACACCGACTCGGAGCATAACGAATCGTCTAAGATGACTTCAACAGATTGGCAGTCCTCCAACATTGGGGAAACATCAGGCGAAGGTGCACGAGAGGAAACAGTCTCTCGAACCACACTAGGCCGAGGAGGGGGAGTCGGCATCTCCTTCCCAGGAGTCGAAGGACGAGGCGACGATGGTGGGGTCGTCTTCGAAATCCTTGGTGAAGGAGGAGGCGACGATGGTGGGGTCGCCTTCGACTTCCTCGGTGATGAAGAAGGCGTCGATGGTGCGGCCAACTTCGATTTCCCCGATGAAGGAGGAGGTGACGACAACGATGGGGTCGTCTTCGACGTCCTTGGTAGAGGACGAGGCGCTGTTGCTCTGCTCGGCTCAGTTGACTTGGCCGGTGAAGTCATCTTTCCTAGTTGCTGGGACGACATTCCTTGAGGCGATGGCGTTGGGGCTGCTGATAGGGCATCTGACCTCTCCTGGCACTGGTGGAACTTGTGCACGGTCTTGTGGCAGAAATCACATTTCCGGAGGAGAGGACAGTCTTTTCGAACATGAGAAGTCTTTTTGCATTACCAGCAGCACTGCCTCTGGCCCTTGTAAGACACGGAGACGTTAATTTTGCGCATCACAAGGTTCGAAGGAATGTCTTTATGGAGCTCCATGAAGACTACGACGTCGCCCGTCATCTGAAGAGGAGAATCTGGGTGCAGGGGGTACGAAATCCTACGTACTACCCCATAGTCCGACATGTAGTCTCGGAGATATTTCTCAGCCATCAGTGGCGATGCGCCCCGGATAAGAACTGGAACATATCCGGGTTCGGCGTAGCTCAGGTGGACGGTGGTTTGTCCAACCTTGATAAAGTCTGCATCGACAATTCGGTCTGCTACGTTCTGTTGCCTGCAGAGCATCTTCGATTCTGTCGAAGAAAGCCTCTGCAGAACAGTCACAGCGGGGTGACCCGACGGGAGAACCGGAGGTATACGCGTTTTAGCGTATAGCTCCTTCATGAACATGCCGAAGGCGAAGGGGCCGTCGGCAATCATGTCAACCATGCGATCCATGGTTGATATAGAAAAGAAAAAGTTTTTAGGAGGAGAAGAGAAAAGACCTCCCCCAGGAGACATCAGGGGGAGGCAAATGCACCACACAACACACTAGTGACTAGGATGGAGCAAACTCATGCACTGTTGGAACTGGAGCCTGGTGGAATGGCCCCAGAAGAGCGCCCATAAATCATGAAACTTAAATCAGGCGGGACGCCCAGGCGCACATGTGCTTAGTAAGACGAGCAGCCCCTAAGGGCTGCGCCAACTAATTAAACGCCTCAAGGAGAGGCCCGTTCGCCCACCAGCAGGTCATCCGATGGCAAGGGGAAACGTGAACAAAAACGAGGACGAATCGTGGTCCCCCCTGATGACCTTACAGAGACGTTGGGATGAAGCAAATCGTCTCTGAAACAAAGCTGGGCCCAGCCGTAGCCATTCAAGATGGAGGAAGGATCTGGGATGGAAGGCACCCCTCCTCCACACCACAGCGACCGGCGAATGGGAGCCACGAAAACTGCCCGCGCGGGCAAGCCACAGTTCATTGTTCAAGAAGGCGATGGAAGTGGCCAGGTCCAGCTTGTACGGAACACCAGTGGAGCAGTCCATCAAGAATCGGACTGACTGATAGGAAAAACCAGTCAGCTCGAAGTGGGTAGATAGACGATCCCAGATGGACTGCGCGAACGGGCACTCAAAGAAAATATGGTCGATGGTCTCGGTCGACCCACAAAGCTGGCAACCAGCAGAACCGACTACTCCCCACTGATGGAGACGGTGGAGAGTATAAAATACATGGTCCAGCAGGCGCCACTGGGTGTTAAAGACGGTCCTCTCAAAGGCAAGAGATTTAATTGCCTTCAAGATGGCTGACCATGGATACTCAGGGTGGCATCTCACGATGTCAGAAGACGCACCCTGGACGGACTGCTGGAGGAACCAAGAAAGGCGAAGGCTTCCCCAGTCTTGCGGGTCGAGCTGCTGAAGCGCCGAGACAAAGGTCGCAAGATCTCGCTGGACGTGACGAAAGAAGTCCGGAGAACGAGAAATAATGGTCACTGGCAGCGAGGAAGGAAACGGCAACCTGTTCACCTTCAGAAAGAAGCGCAAATGCAGGAACAGAAAGTTGGCCAACAACGGTGGGGGGAGGAGAAAGGCACGGATAAAAGCGGCCATTCTGGCAGCGACCAGATACCGCCGAAGGTCTGGTAATCCTAAGCCCCCACCATCAAAGGGGATAAACAGCAGCTCCGCACGGATGGGATGGCGCGCCGCTGAATAACCCCACACACAGTCCACCACTGCACCGCGCATCCTCCTCAAAAGCTGACAGGAAGGCAAGGCAAACAGGCATTTAGATGATAACACAGGAAGTACCTAAGTAAGAACGAACCTCGCCTTGACAAACATTGAAGTGGTAAAACGAAACTGCCTGTCAACGCGGGAAATGCACTTAGTAATTACCTGCTGCCAGTGACGAGAGTCCATATCAGGTCGAAAGGAGAAGACATATCCCAGCACTGTAATATGCTAACACCACGTTATTGGGAAGGATTGAAGATAGTCCACCGTCCACTTCCCAATAGCGATGCCTTTAGACTTGACGAGATTGATGGAACTTCCCGTCGAAGTGCTAAAGAGATCGAAAGATTCCTTATAAATGTCCAGGGTATAAGCATCAGATGCAAAAAGCACCACATCGTCAGCGTAGGCCAGCGTACGGATGTTAATTGAAGCGGCTGGCATATCGTAACCCCGGACATCTGGGTGGCGATTAAGGAACTGCAGTAATGGCTCCAAATAGAAGATATATAGGAGGGGGGAGATGGGACACCCCTGCCTGACGCCCTTAGAAATTTCGAAGAAGGACGAAGTGGAGCCATTAATCGCCACACATGATGTAGCAGAAGCATACAGTGCTGAGATAATTGTAGCAAATTTCCGAAGACGAAGATGGTGAAGCACTTGGAAAAGAAATACGTGATTCACCTTGTCGAAGGTCTTCTCCTGGTCAAGGCATAAAACGGCCAGAGTCTGACGGCGAACACACGCTTCCTCCATAACACACTTGATGGTAATCAGGTTGTCGGACATCCTGCGAGATGGAGTGGAGAAAGACTGACCCGGATCGAAGAACTCGTCGGCAAAACATTTAAGGCGTTGTTGAAGCACTCCAGTGAAGACCTTATAGTCTGTGTTGAGAAGAGTAATAGGCCTCCACTGGGTGACAAGTTCAGGATCCCGCACTTTGGGGAGCAAGATAATCGTCCCCACAGTGAAGTCCGACGTAATGGAGGAAGGGTCCTTGAGAATTGAATTAAGCACTTGCACCAAGAAAGGCCCAAGAAGTTTCCAGGTCGCACTATAAAAGGAATACGGAATGCCGTCTAATCCAGGGCTGGACTGATGACGGCCATCCGCCAACAGAAACTTCTTAACTTCATCTTCGGAAAAGGGACGGGTAATAGACAGGTCAGCATCTGCAGTGAAAGGTCTTAGTGCCTCGATCCAATGCCTCGTGGCGTCGGATGGAAGGACTGGGGGGCTGAAAAATGATGAAAAATGGGAGCGGAAGGCGGACAAGATGCAAGAGTCAGATTCCAAAGATATTTTATAATTTCCAAATGAATCAACTGAAACCCAATGCTACGGTCAAATGATATTTAAAAATATTGTCGGAAAATACAGCAAGACGTGGGAATTTCGAGCCTTGGAGTCACAAGGTGTGTGAAGAGAAGAATTGATTCGATTGTTTTCAGAACGATTCGGCCTGCTTAAATTATCCGCCGATAGCAGCGCCCACTTTCGTAGCATAGAAGAAGGTAGTCCGAAGCTGATAGATGTGGACCGACGCCTCCGCAAGGAGCGCATACGCCGCCGACCACACAAATATAAGTCCGAAACCTGTCTCACACATTCGAAATTTGCGAACTCGTCCTGGTCCGTCGTACATTAACAGAATAATAAAAGAAATTTAAAAAGTGTAGAAGAGGATCTTTCTATATACGAGAACCTAGGAAAATAGTAAAACATTTTAATTAAACCAGGAGGGAATAACCCAATTTCAAACTTTCAAAAATAAAGCTAACTCGCACCTACCAGAGCGTTTGTATACATAGCCAAATCCAGATGCGATTTGCATGACTAATATTGATACGAAGGTTATTGTTCAGAGAGATTTTATAATTTCTTAATGAATCGACAGAAACCCAATGCTAGGGTTAAATTATGTGTAAAAATATTGTCGGAAAATACAGCTGAAAACGTGGGAATTTCGAACCTTGGAGTCACAAGGTGTGTGAAGAGAAGAGTTGATTCGATAGTCTTAGGAACAATTTGGCTTGCTTCAATTATCCAGCGATAGCAGCGCCCACATTCCTAGCGTAGTAGAAGGTAATCAGAAGATGATAGAAGTGGTCCGACACCTCCGTAAGGAGCGCATTCACCGCCGGTGACACTAATATAAGTCCGAAACCTGTATCACACATTGGAAACTTGCGAACTCGTCCTGGTCCGTCGTACATTAATAGAATGATAAGAGAAATTTAAAAAGTGTAGAAGAGAATCTTTCTACATACGAGAAGCTAGGAAAATAGTTAAACATTTTAATTAAACCAGAAGGGAATAACCCAATTTCAAACTTTCAAAAAATAAAGCTAACTCGCACCTACCAGCGCGTTTGTAAACATAGCCAAATCCAGATGCGATTTGCATGACTAATTTTGATACGAAGGTTTTGTTTAAAGAGATTTTATAATTCCCTAATGAATCGACTGAAACCCAATGCTACGGTCAAATGATACACTACTGTTTATAAAAATCGCAACACCCTAATGGAATGGTCTAATCCATATGCAATTTGCAATATTTGCATACAATGGCTCAGAGTATAAATGATTAGATTTTCAGAGTAATTGCTTGAAAGAACACCATGCCTCGACGACGACGAAGGGCACCATATCAACAGCTGACAGACTTTGAAAGAGAACGCATAATTGGTCTGCGTGAAGCAGGATGGTCGTATCGTGACATTGCTGCTCGTGTAGGACGTAATGCAACGACAATTATGCGTGCATGGAGGCAGTGGAGCGAAGAGAACAGGGCACACCGAAGACCAGGCTCAGGAAGAGCCAGCACGACGACACCGCGAGATGACAGACACCTCTATCGCTTGTGTGTAGCAGATCGTACAGCCACTTCCACAGTGTTAGCACAACAGTGGGGTGCTACAGTAGGCAGAACAATGTCTGCTAGCACTGTACGACGCCGTTTGATTTCCAGAGGATTGATGGCACGAGTACCATTGTTGCGGATTCCTTTGACTCAAAACCACCGGCGCCTCAGGTTGCAATGGGCCCATCAACACCAACAGTGGCAAGCTGAATGGCAACAAGTTGTGTTTTCGCATGAGTCAAGGTTTAACTTGCAGCACCATGACGGCAGGATACGAGTCAGAAGACATCGTGGCGAGCGCGACCTTCCAGAATGCATCCTGCAGCGTCATTCAGGACAAACGCCAGGGGTGATGGTGTGGGGTGCAATCAGTTACCATGGCCGTTCCCGTCTGATCAGAATCCATGGCAATCTGAACAGTGACCGGTACATCAGGGAAGTTGTGCAACCCGAGGTCATCCCCTTCCTGCAGAACCTTCCAGGCGCTGTATTCCAACAGGACAATGCCCGACCGCATGTGGCCAGAAATGTCCTCGCCTTTTTCCAAGCACATCAGACGCCCTTGTTCCCCTGGCCTGCTCGTTCACCAGACATGTCCCCAATCGAACATGTGTGGGACAGGGTTGCTCATCGATTGGCTCGTCAGACTCCTGCAGCAGCAACTGTGGATGAACTGTATACCCGTGTAGACAGAGCATGGCAGGACATTCCCCAAGGCCCTTATTCAGAGCTTGTTTGACTCAATGCCACGACGTTTAGAGGCTGTAATTGCATCCCACGGTGGTTTCACCCGATACTAATGTGACAATGAAACGCATTGTATTGACCTGAAAATCTAATGGTTTCTTTTCTGGCCCATGATATGCAAATGCTCCAAATTTAATGCAGATTGGGCTATTCCATCAGGGTGTTGCGATTTTTATAAACAGTAGTGTAGATGCGATTTGCATGACTAATATTGATACGAAGGTTTTGTTTAAAGAAATTTTATAATTTCCTAATGAATCGACTCAAACCCACTGCTACGGTCAAATGATATGTAAAAATATTGTCGGAAAATACAGCGGAAGTCGTGGGAATTTCGAACCTTGGAGTCGCAAGGTTTGTGAAGAGATGAGTTGATTCGATAGTCTTCAGAACGATTCGGCCTGCTTAAATTATCCGCCGACAGCAGCGCCTACTTTCATAGCATAGAAGAAGTTAGTCCGAAGCTGATAGAAGTAGTC
>JAHWFO010053221.1:0-13309 GCA_023313115.1 Rhysida immarginata | reverse complement strand
TAAAGTAACGGTGATTGGTTAGATGGTCCAGAACTGTATTTGAGAGTGTCCATTTTACTTGGTCTACCAATTGAAATCAGAAACTTAACTTGGCATGCCCAGTTCAGTTTTATTGGATCAAATATAATTGAACTAATTGTAAAATCTTATTGAATAGTCAACTTGGAAAAAGGAAAAATTTCAAAATTTTAAAGAATGTTTTAGCTGATCTGGAAAAAATTGTTTATTTGGTCTCTCCCATTCATACAATTTGCTTCTCCCATTCATACAATTTGCTAACATCAAATGATGTGCATTCAATATAATTTTGGAAAATAAAAAAAAATGATAAAATTATTAAATAAATAAATTAATATTTTAATAAGATTTACCAAAATCTATTACAAAATTTACAAAAAGTAAAAGAAAATTAAACAAATTTATAAAAGCTCCATTGGATTATTTCATTTAATATTTTTAGAGGTTAAAAGAGAAATCAATTTACGTTGAATAAAATTAAAATGCATATGCACATTCGGAGCTCTCTGTCTCCTTCATTTGGGAGAAACAACAAGTGAAAATAACAGCTAACAAAACCAATATACAAGAGGTATCTCACTTAAAGTGGACTAATAGCTAACTTGTAAAATACATATCTGACAGAGTATGGAAGAAATATTTATTGTGTTTTCCATTTCCAAAAAAAAAACCCAAAAAACCAATGCCATTTTCGAATTTGGAAGGTTATTTTCAAATGTGCATTAGAAACCACTTTTTTTAATGGTGTTTTCAGACTGTACACAACATTTGAGAAGTCAATAATTTTTCGATTGAAAAATGGGAAAAAAAATTCTGCGACCTGAATTCGAATAGACGCCTCTACCAATTGGGCTATCGCAGCCACCCGGACAGCCAAGCTTCCTGGTTCGAATCCAGGTCGCGAATTTTTCCTTCCATTTTTCAATCGAAAAATTATTACCTATGCTTGGAGATCATCTCCAGTTTATTTATTTGAGAAGCGTTTTATTTTTGGTGTTTTTTTCAATTGTTCCAACCGTTTAGAAGACAGAGAAACTCAAAGTGTGCTGTGTTTGGATTTAAAGTAAAGGCAAAAGACACAAATTGTTCATCCATTTAAACGAAAGCAAACGTTGACGTTCTGTCTATAAGAAAAACACAGCACACTTTGAATACCTGGATAGAAAGCATCAAATCAATTGAAAACCACCAAGAATAAAACATGTTGGTTCTTAAATGTTGTGTACAATTTGAAAATACCATTAAAAAGGGGGTTACCATTGCACATTTCAAAGTTCACTTCCATATTCGAAAATGGTGTCTATTTTTTTGGAAATGGAATTCACATTAAACTACAATAATTCTTCAATTGAAAGTACTCAGTCAGATTTGTATCTTTTAGAAGTTAGCTATTGCTTCACTTTAGGTGAGACACCATGTATATAGAAGCAGTTAACCAATAAGATAAATTATTTGATAATAAAAGAAACTAAAGGCATCGTCATTCATTCAAGAGCCATTTGGATGGCTTATGTTTGACAATTTGAACAGATTCTAGGAGAAGTGGGAATTTATCATCTTTCTTAGACTAGACAATTGTAATGCCAAAATTAAAATCAAATTCAAAAAGTTTTTGTCCTTCCGTACAAAGTAAAATTGAAGAGAGGAGGCCTTAAAAGGAGTTGCAAAAATGGAACTATAAAGTGGTCTTCAAAAGAAAGTGCGAATATTCTGAGGAAAAAGCGCAACATGATAATTTAGAAGTTTGAATATTCCTCTTGCAGTAGGTTTTTTTCTGGGATGTTCAAAAGGATCGGGAAAAACTAGAATGAAGGAGCATATCTCGTTTATGACAAAATGGAAAACAGGGTATATTTGCTTTTCCAATCACATTTTGCAAAAAAGTCACAATTTCTGGACAGATGCCTTTAAAATGATGATCCACTCTATTATAGACGAGCAATTGCTCTCCTAGATTCCAATTACAAATCGCCAAGCATAAGCCATCCAATTCCCTGCTAAATAACGACGATGGTCCTATACGAATAGACGATTGGATGCCTTTACTTTCCTTTGTCGTCAAATAAAACTTCTTCTTATTGGTTAACTGCTTCTATGTCTATTGGCCTTCTTTTCTCTTATTTCTCACTGATGAAGGAGACAGAGAGCTCACAAATGAGTTTTAATTTTATAAATTCCTTCATGTGAAATAGTAGTTTCTTTTCGTCTTTTGCTCTTACATAAAAGTATTTCCTTCGAAAAACAGAAAACATAAACCAAACCGATAAACAAGGGAGGGGTGGGGGCTAAGTTTTCATACTAATCCCATTTGTTCTCATTAATTTAAATTTTTAAAATAAAAAAAGAAAACTAATTGAACGTTTATTCTTAGTAACAATTTCTAACTTGTCTAAACAAATCTTTCTCATTTAGAAAATGGTTGAGTGTCCTCTTTAAAACAATGAAAAACATGGCATACTACTGCAATCACGTGACCTTAGAAAATAGCTTGACTGCGAAGGGTGCCACTGTGAAAATTTAATATTTAATGTGTCAGGCGACGGCACTGAAAAGTCACTTCACCTAGAAACTTCCAGGCCTGAACATGACTTGAATACTAGGACCAGCTCGTATACTTGTGAAGCACTAAGATTGTGACGTTAAACTTCCTTTTGTAATAGCACCACCGATGACGTATATTAAAGATAAGACTCCGAAACCAGCCGCAATACTTGGAACCAAATTGGGAAGCTCCCCTGCCCAGAACCGTGATGGCCGAAAATGAGTGAGGATGATGAATAGACATGAGGGTAGCTGATAAGTTTATCTTTTCGTTTACTTTGTATTTGAAGTATTTTATTTTATGGTTTCAATTTCTATTTAGTTTCGATTAATTTCAATATCGTTTCGATCATCTTTCAGTTACGCATTTTTGATTTATGGAAAATGATTCCTGATTGTACAGTTGCACGCACAACAACTTTGAGGAATGGTTTTCATTTAATTATTCCTCGGGCCCAAAATCTTCAAAACCAAAGCAGCCAGACAGTTAACTACTCCACAGCTCACTCCTGCCCACACTATCGTGGCTTCAATTTGTTTCACTTTGGTGGCGCTGTTAACAATAGCATTCGGAGTCTTTCTTTAATATACGTCAATGAGCACCACCCCAGCGCCAACGATATAATAGGCCCCAGCGCGGAAAAGTCACCTGATCATCTCAGGCTAAGGTCAAAAACTCTCACCGGTGAGAAGAGTTAGCACTTGGTCGGTCAGAAATCCCAGTGAGAAATTTGTGACGTCATTTTAACGCGGTCAGAAACGCCAGTTAGTGCTGCTATGCCTAACCGGTTAGTCTCACCGTCCTCCCCGAGAAAAAGACGGTTAGCCCAGTGAGAAATTACGTCATCATTCTCTCACCGGTGAGGGTTTTTGACCTTAGCCTTAGTCTGAGTAATAATGTAATCTTCTTTGTCTTCATCTTGAATTTTAACAATCAGTATTTTTTCGTTTGTTGGAAATGATGAAGATTGAGTTGTTGGCCGGACTAAGATGGTTAGGTGACTTTTCCGCGCTGGGGCAACACCTCCTAGCGGCCAAATTTAGGGCTTATTATTGGTAGAAACAGAATTAACAATGTTCAATTTATGATGACGTAACAATGTATGTTTAGGTGGTGTTGGCCAGGGCGTGACCACCGAGAGAGAAGGCCTCCGCATTGAAATGTAATACATTGTTACTGCATCAAAGATAGTGTAAATTCAGAGCTTGTTATTGGTAGAAATACGAATAACAATGCACTATCTATGATGATATAACAATGTATTACATTTCAATGCGGAGGCCTTCTCTCTCGGTGGTCACGGCCGGGGCCTGTCTTTCTCGTTAGCCTGGGCACCATCCGAGGCCTACGAGATAACAAGGCTGGAAGCGAAAAAGTCACGTGACCAAGTGGGTGCCAGCAACAATCCCAACAATGCTGGCCTCGGGCACCACCAGTTCAACGAAACAATGATTTATCTTTTCCATGTTGAGGCCTGGTAATTTCTAGAAGGCCGTGGATCACCTTAATCATCATCTCTATTCAAAGCCTGAGCGCGAAAATTTCATACATTGTTACATCATCATAGCTAGTCATAATTAAGATTGCTAGAAATGCGATTAAAGATGTCTACCTATGATGTTTCCGCGCTCAGGCTTTCTCTTTAGATGGTGTTGCCCTAATAGGCAGAGCAACAATAACTGTCATGGTGGCCATCTTGTTTTAACAATGGAACTTGGGTTGTTGGTCTGCTTACTAGGATCATGGCTCTATTAACTGACCGCCCCTTCCTCTCCCCGCTTCTGAACATAAGTAAGTAGATAATGGACGTCCCGAAGACCCCTTGAGTGGTCGATGAGCAAGTGAACAAAGAGTGAGAGCAGTGAAACCGAATGAAGCAGAAAACCAGAGCCCTAGAGCAGCAGCCGCTCGTTTGTTCAGTGAAGAAAGTTTGAGACAAGCAGTTGTGTGCACGAAGCAAGAAGACCAGCAACGACAGCAGAAAATGTATTCCATCGATATTATCGAAAGCAGTGTTGCTAAGCCAGTAGACGACAGAAGCTCCAGTTTCTGGATCATCTCAGCCAAAGACATTACCGTACCGGATTGGGGAAGGGGGGATAAGACTTTGGGCAACGATTACAGTCGATATAATATTTGTGATGGCAATGTCAATCAGGATACATGCTTCTAGTATAGACTACTACAAAGGCTGCTTTCTAGAGGAACGTGGAGCTTACTTCCAGTTGGACGGCGGCCACAACATTAATAATTTACTTGGAGTGCCAAGCGGAAAATATGCCGAAGGTGGTTTAAATCCACTGAGTGAGCATATTATTATGACCACCCTGTCAGTATCTCGTAGGGCCACCTTTTGCCTTTAATACTGCGGTGATTCTTCATTGCATTGATTCCACGAGATGTTGGAAGGTGGTGGTAGGAATCTGACACCATGCCTCATGGATAGCACTGTCTAGTTGGGCTAGATTGGACGGTGGTGGATCCAGCCGTCTGATGGTTCGTCCGACTTCGTCCCACAAATGCTCATTTGGACTGAGATCTGCGGATTGTGGGGGCCATCGAAGTAAGGTAAAGTCCCCCTCATGTTCCTGGAACCACTCCTGCACAATACGAGCTCTGTGGCATGTTGCATTGTCTTGTTGGAGTAGCCATCTCCATTGGGGTACGCGTCAACATGACACGGTGGAGTTGATCGGCGACGATACGGAGGCATGCTGTGCCATCCAGACGTTGCTCAACACGTATAAACGGACCCAACGCATGCCAGGAAAACATACCCCAGACTCCACCGGCCTGAAGGGCTGAACTCATGCATGCGGAGTCCATGCTTTCCTGCTGTTTCCGCCAGATTCTCACGCGGCCGTCTGCATGATCTAACTGCAATCGTGACTCGTCAGACGACATGATTTGTTTCCACTGCTCGATTGTCCAGTCCTTGTGGTCCTGAGCGAACTGGAGTCGTTTCCGCTTGTTGACTGCAGACAGCACAGGTGTGACGGACAGTGCATTCAGAGACCCCTGAATAAGGTGAGCAGTGATTTGATGCACAGTTGCCCTTCTGTTATCCTTTACCAGTCGTGACAGTCTCCGTTCTGTCCGATCATCAACCATCCACGGGCGGCCACAACGCGAACGTTTAGACCCTGTTTTACGGTTAACCAGCTGTCCAGTCTTTAAATACTCTTGAGCACCCCACGATTGTTGCTGTTTCGCTGATACTCGCTCCATAGCTCCAAGCACCTACAATGATCCCGCGTTCGAAGGCTGTTAAATAGTTGAAGAATGGAACACGTCTGCTGTTGTCGACGACACTCTCCTTCCCTCTTGATATTGGTCCGGCCTGCTAGCAACATTGTGGCGACATCCGTGCGCGCATTTGCATAAACATTTCGGGTGGTCCTAATAATATGCTCACTCAGTGTATTTATGAGATTGAGGAATATGTCCAACTGATTAGGACTGCAATAGAACACTCCTTTTGAGACAACCTAAGAGCAGGCAACCTCCCAAACACTCATTTCGACATGTTTAACCCATTGAAATTCGACTAAATCGTTACGTCTCCCTTTTCAGATGACTAGAAAGTGTGCAATCGTTCTATGCAGTTGCTACGAAATTATTTGTACTCATTCTCGTCCAACGAACAAGGCTTAGGGTTCCATGAAGGGTCCCCCTGTTAAGACAAACAACCCAGAAGAAGATGCAGTGGTAACCATGGGAATCATTTACGTAGTTGAAAAGAATGAATTGAGAGGGTGTTCTCGTTTTTACTTGTCATTGTGATCAATGAAGAGGTCGAGTGTAGCCCTATCAAGAAAGAGAAATTTTAGTGGAGGCCATGAATTTCTTTTAAGTTGGCCTTTCTCTCATAAATGCAAATGTGTGCAGAACAAATGCAGGGTCCTCCATATCTGGAACGAGGCTTACGCTAGGTGAGCGAAATGTAGACCCAACAAATCGTACCTTGAGGCTCCCCATTGACAAATAACTCCACTAGCCTCCTCCTTCTCCACTTTACGCGTACGTTTCAGTAGAAGAAGAAGGAAAGAAACTGCCAAGTCCAGGAAGTGTAAGGATTCGTAAGGCATGAACAGTCTTTCTCTTTCCAGGGTTCGTGCACAGGGTTCGTAGTAAGCCATCATCTGTCGTGTAATAGAGAGACCGTCGAAGCAATCGCGACACGGAGGGGTTGGTATGAGTAAGCATGGCGTTACGGCAGAGAACATCGCGCTTTCCTTGTGGACACTTCATTTTAAAGAGAATCAGTCACCCATGAGTGTGCAAAAGATCTTTTATCGCCACAACAGCTAAAGACGCGGGGGCAAATTTCCAGATCACTACACTTTCGTGCCAGTGCATTTGACATTCATCATGAACACTTGAGACGTTTACATTGGCATCAGATACCTGCTCCAGTGCAACATTTCGTTAGGGATGCCTTGAGAATTTCGGGTCCATTGTTAAGCGGCTTCCTACATGAACACCTCCACTTTCATCCAAGTAAAGCAGCAGCAGTAGTGCTTAGCCACAGACTTTCTGAGAAGAAGGACACACGACCTGCTGAATGAAGTTCTTCTCCTGAGGGCCATCTGAAGTTGAGCGTGAGAGTAAAGGAGCAGAATGTTCGTTACTGGGCGCCAGCAATGTCGACGAAAGATCCCTTGCACAAGTCATAGGACTCGTTCTCTTCAAACTCTGTCTACTCGGGCGACCGTAACGACATGGCAATCCTTCCCCTGTACAGTCCACAGAAACCTCTCGAGATTACGCTAATTTGATAGATTTGCTGCCAATTCGCCTATTCCTATGGGTGACTCCTCAACATTTTCTCTGAGAGCGTGCTTGCGCGTCTTTGAGTTGGTGCCTTGTAAGTGCGCGCGGACATGCTCTGTCTGCCTCTCTCTGCGTCTGTCTTTGTGTTTGTGTGCGCCTATGTTTCTGCACATTGACACTTCTAAGACCAAAAGTCATAAAATTTCAAATGGGTCACTGCAGTTACGTACGCCTGTCGACGTGGACTAATGCAAAGCAGTGCCCTTTCACGCTTGTATCTCTTTGTATCCGTGTCATTGTGATCATGACAAGGCGATGAGAGTGCTCTGAATTGGAACGTTGCACCAGAGTGGACGTCTGACTCGTGGAATTTCCATTGCAACGGAATTCAACATTTCCACTTGTACGGGGTCCTCGTGTGTACAGGGAATACATGGACGCCTACCCATCATGGAGAACACAGTGGCCGACTAGGATCACTCTCCGATCGTCACCCCCGGCGTCTGCCTAGAACTAACTCCACCACATGAGGCGACAGCACCAAAATGCCACTGTTAACGCAACAACATGAGGTGATCTTTGAAAGACTGAAAAAAGATGATGTCCCCGTCGTATCACAGTTCCAGTTAGAGCGGGATGATGGAAGAGTCGGACGCGGCGCATCCCTAGAAAGCCATGGAGCCAACTTGTCGACAAACATTGCACCTTACAGGCTCGGGTTCCACGTAAGTGTCACGTGCTTATGCATGGCACTGTTTGTTTCCGTTAGTCCTGCTAGACACATGAGTGAGCTACTTGATGACTATTTACCACTTCATGAACTTTGTGCACTACCTACAATGATGGTGTCTTCCAGCAATATACACTGAGTTAGCATAACTCATGGGATAGCAAGCACATTGATTGATGGGCATGGCTCACGAATTCACAGGGGTAACGGATTCTGGGAATGGACCATTAGACGTTGTGGGAAGAGCTTGGATAAGTGATTAATCAGAAATGGCACGTCGTCGCGAGTTGACGTCTTTTAAACGGGGTATGATAGTAGGTGCCCGACGCATGGGAAGTTCCATTTTGGCAGTGGTGCAGGAATTTGGCTTTCCCCGCTCAACTGTCTCCAGGGTGTATGAAGGCATCACAGTCCACAACAGGCACCATACCGGGCGTCCAGCTGCCCTGAATGATCGTGACCGGCGACACCTGGGACGAATGATTCAGAGAGACAGGAGCGCAACAGTGCAGCAAATCACAGACCAATTCAATACTGGCCGCACTAGAAACGTCTCTCGGTGGACAATCCGTCGGAATCTGCATGCCCTCGGGTTTGGCAGCCGTCGCCCTACACGGGTGCCAATGCTTACCCAGCGTCATCGGACACTCCGGCGTGCATTTGCCACCAACCGTCTTGGCTGGACTCTGCAACAGTGGCGTAACGTCATATGGTCAGATGAGTCACGATATCAACTGTAGCACGCTGATGGGAGGCACCGTGTGTGGCGCAGACCTCACGAAACGATGCCAACAGGTGGTGGGGCGTCAGTGATGGTCTGGGGTGCATTTTCCTGGTTTGGAATGGGCCATCTGGTTAGTCTGGACCAAACGTTGAATGGTCCACGGTATCGTCAACTCATCGGAGACCATCTGCACCCGTTTTTGACATTTCAACACCCTGACGACGTAGCAGTCTTTCAAGATGACAATGCTCCAATGTCGTCCGCGAATGGTTCGAGGAGCATGCAGGAGAGGTCCAACGACTGAGCTGGCCAGCCCGGAGCCCTGACACGAATCCCATCGAGCATATCTGGGATGCTGTTGAAGTCAGGCTCCGGGCACTGGATCCTCCACCCACGAACGAGCAGCAACTATCTTCGGCTCTGCAAACTATCTGGTGTCAACTGCCTCCAGAAGTGTACCAGGGACTTGCAGACTCACTACCACGCCGTATTGCTGCACTCCACAGAGCCAGAGGTGGCCCGACCGGATATTAAGTAACTATCCCATGAGTTTTGCTTACTCAGTGTAATGCGCCATGTCATCCAGCCCTGCTCCTGTAGAACTGGTTTCAGGGACATTCAGGAGAGTTCCAACGCTTGGAGTGGCGGTCTTCGTCCGGCCAGAGGTGTCCAACAAATGATTGAACAACTATCCCATCACTTTTGGTCCTCGACTGTATGTGGGGGACTCTGTGTAAAGAGGGTCTGCGTTTGTCCGTGTGTTTATGTGTCGTTTTATGCTTGTTTAACTTTTGCGCGACCATGTATGCACGTTTGACGTTATGTGTGAATGTGTGCGTGTGTGTGTATGTGTGTATGTGTGTGTGTGTGTGTGTGTGTGCGTTATCCGAATGAGCCGAAAGTAGGTATACAGCAACAGATACATCTCAACACACCTTTATTAAGTTACGGAGCCAAGACGTGCACTCGTTTGTACAGGGTATCCCAACGGAAAGCGGCATCAGTAGGTTGTGGCACCACCTCTAGCGGCGATGCATTGTTCCAGCTGCAGGTGTAGGTGATCATACAGTTGGCGAATGTCATCTTGAGCTACGTCTGCCCAGGCCTGGTGAACTTGCTATGTCTAGTCATAGACAATGCGGGGTGATCGTAAGCGATGTCCCACACGTGCTCAATTGGCGATAGGTCTAGGGACCTCGCGGGCCATGGCAAGCAGTTGACATCATGCAGAAATGCCATGCTCATGTTTGCCGTGTGCGGTCTGGCGTTATCCTGCTGAAAGACTGCGCTGGATATGGTGTGCAGAAAGGGCAGTATTACAGGCTGCGGAATCTCTGAGGTACCGTGCTGCTGTCAGGGTGCCTTGGATGGTGACTAAAGGTGTTCTGGTATCGTAGCCGATGGCGTCCCAGACCATCATCCCGGGTGTTGGTCCACGATGGCGATACCGAATGCATTCTTAATTGGCACGTTCAAGTGGTCTGCACCACACTCGTCCGAGTCTGTCGTCGGTGTCCAAACTAAAGCAGGATTCGTCGCTGAAGACCACCGGGTGCCATTTCATTTGTCAACCCACTCGCTCACGACATCATTGCAGTCGTATCGCGCCGTGCTCAGGTGTCAAAGGAAGACACAACAATGGACCTGTCAGACATTGTCGCGGCGTATACCGGCTTCTCCAGCTCCCAGAGCCTGGTCTTCTGGCATGAGTGCCTTCCTCTCGCCATCGGCATATCGCCCGTGCGTCCCGCGACACATGGACAGCAGTCCGTCTGGTTGATCATCCTGCCTCAGAGAGGCCAATAATCCAACCTCGTTCAAAGTCCGTTAATTGCGTGAACGGTTGTCGTTGTTGTCGTCGCGGCATTGAAACTGTTGTGCGGATTACAGTACTGTACATTCACGTGGCAGTTGCTTCCTCCTTACTGCATGGAATGTCTGGCACCGGTGTCAAGTGATGAGCCTATACAGGCACGCGGACACTCTGTATCAACCCAAATGGTCATGTCCCATGAGCATGCATCTAATCGTTTACTAGTTGGAGGTAGACGAACCCCCCCCCCCCCACTAAATATGGATAAGATCGGATAACTCCTTGTTGGTGGGCAATGTCATTGGAAAGCAGTGTATATTTGTGGGTGCACGCTTCTTCGTTTGACTTTGTGTGTGTTTTTGTGTGTGTGCTTGCCAGTGCGTTTCCCTCTTTAGTACCTGCTTGTGCGTGCATGTTTTCTTCAGTGTTAGGGTTTCTGTGTACTTGTTTGTCTTAGGAGAGCCAATTTGTTTTGCAATCAAACGGAAAGACAAGGTTCCTTAGAGAGATGATAGAACTTAACTTGCACGTATCCTCCATGTACTCATGCAATTGATACATGAACTCTTGTGGGGATCAAGGAGACATTGGTTCACTCGATAGGAAAAGGAAAGAATTTTTTTACTTAGCACGTGATCATAATTACACAGAAATTAAAGAAAAAAACAAACAAACTGTCTATAATGTTTATCGCTCCATTTTAACTTACTCAAAGCACCATTCACGAGAGAGAAAAGAGTTTCATGGCACATAACTCAACATCAACTACTCCCCAGTGCAAGTGATGCAGTATTTGTTCGCCATCTCCATCCATCGATATTGCCATTGACTAAGGCGAGAACTCGATGAATCCGCCCCGTAAACGTCCACTTTGATGGTGAATTTGTCGTCCAATGGAAACAGAGATCGAGGAAGAGCACGTGGAAGATCATTAAAAGAACTGACCCAGGAGCATTGTCTGACGAGATGCGTTAGCAACATTCTCCGAATTCCGTTCACTCCCCCTGACGCCTTCAAATCGTTCCAATCCCACCCACTCCCACTGCGAAAGTAAAAGAGGAATTCGTGTAGCCATGGCGGAGGAGCATTCGATTTCTCTTTTCTCTCCTCCAAACCTTTCACGACACACGCGATCAGCCAATCAAAGGACGAAACGTCACGAGGAATCTGAATGAGTTGTATTATCCTGAGAGGAAGAGAAGAAAGCAGTCGAGTGAAAGCAACATCAGAAGACCCACGTGCGATGCGTTTAATGGAGATGAAATTCAAAGTTAACACTCGCAATTGGAGGAGACTGGAAATGGCAGGACTCAACGACAACGACTCATCAACAGTCAGTGCGAGTTCCTCCAATTTCTGTAGCCCTGGGTATTTGTCGTCAACCAAGAAATCGAAACACGCCATTCCACACCACAACCATTTGATCCCTTGGAGGCTTTGAATCAATTTAGAATTCTTCTCTTCACCACCCCAACACAAAATAATGGCTTCTTCTGTTAAAGGTTTTGCATTTGCAGTTTCATTCAAAACACTCAAACAACCAGTCAAGAATAAAGATTTGAATCGAATGTTGTCGTCTCTGTTGTAACGACTTAAATCGAAAACAGGTGAACAGGTAGAATCAGCATTATGAACAAAGAGATCGTCGACAGTTTTTGATTGGACGACCGAGTGAAAGAGTTCCTGTAAATCTAAACTCATTTGTCGCTTCTCTCGCTCACTTTTAGCCCATTTCTCTATCCACACATAGACGCCATCTTTGATTTTGTTGTTGGTCACGAGATCGAGCAAAAGACGTAGACAGAGGGGGTCATCCTTCTCTTTTAATTGGAACTTTATTCTGTGGATGATCTTCCCCTTCCATTGTCCTTTAGTCAATTCCTTGTGAAGAGCAACGAGCACACAACTATTCAACCCTCCCTCTCCTGACATTAAATCAAAGGCAGTCGTTTCTCTTTCGATGCAGTCGACAACACCAACAACATTCGGCCATCGTTCCATTTGAAAAGAATTTGTGAGACGAAGGGAAAGTGTTTTGCATTTCAACGAATTCTCTCCACTCAACACATCCCCCTCAGCAGAGAAATTAGCATTGAAACACAATCGAAGATGGTTGATGATGACATTTTCGTGGATGGAGATCGAGTGAGAGGGGATCCATTGCAGACAGTGAACGAGATTGGGTTGTTGGAGAGCCGAGTTCAAGAGGAGCGAGTGAATGGGTGACGAAGTGAAGTCTCGGCCGATGGAATTGAATCCACCGAAGGAATAGAGCGATGGAACGAAAGAAGGCAGCAGAGGCCTAAAGGAGTCCATAAAATTGTGAACGTCTTCGATTTCCATGAGCGTGTTTGTGAAGCACAGGTTCTCTAAATGGAACCAACTTGAGTGGGGGAGGAGGGCCTCGAATAGAAGTGAGGCTCTGTCGTTGAGAAATCCCCCGATGAAGACGAAGAAAAGAGAGTCGCCAGTCGGGAGTAGTCCATTTCGCGTGACCCTATCGATTTCTGTTTTGAAAGCCCGCTCATCGGAGTCTCGAAACACGTTGTAGAGGTAGAAAGCGGCCGAAAATTCTACAAAGCTTTTGTGTATTGGTTCGTAGTAAATCTCGGCGCTGTGTCGCTCCAGTTTGAGGGTTTTTATGAGTAGGCCTAATTTCAAGACGATGTCGTCTCTGCACTCGCCTAGAACTTTCTTTTCGTTGAAGGT
>JAHWFO010053219.1:0-13000 GCA_023313115.1 Rhysida immarginata | reverse complement strand
TTTTTACGCTCATTGGCCCATCTGTACCATTTTTCTGTATATAAGGCCTGCGAGCCTCTTGTTGGAGTTTATTCTGGTTAGATGAGCTTTGTGAAAGTGCTGCTTTCGTCCCATCCTAACAAATGTACACTTCACTGTTCGATTGTCTTGTTGTGTACCTTGACAAAGCCGGGAATAAATGGCGAAACTAGTTGGTAATTCTATTGTCCATCTCTTATACTGTAAGGCCACTACACACGTTTTTTTGGTAATGGCTTAACTAAGAATATAGATCTATTAAGTTGTGTGTATGGGCGCGAGAAGACAACTTGCTATCAAAATAAACTTCTAACAGAGGTTGCGCAATATACGTTATCGTATTTTGACGTGAAATCCTAAGAATTGAAGCTTTACTTTCATTAAGCAACATGCAACACTTTTCATACCATTCACGTGGACAAGCAATATCTGTTTCAATATGATTAGGGGCTAACGTATTAGCATCTAAATTATAAATTCGAGTCAAGAAATTGTCATCCACATAACCCCTAATTTGTAATTCAAAGGCAAAGTAAAAAGGGAATTAAAAACTACGGCGTTAAATGGTACACCAGTACTACTTCCCTGGAAAACGCCTTTATCGGAAGAACAGGAAAGACAACCATTACTAGTTGCTCCTGTCCCTGAAAAAATCCTTAATTAACGTTAACATAGGTTCATTGGCTCCAAAATATCCAGAGGGGGGGGGGGCATACGTTCATTGACTTCAAATATCCAAAACATCCCTTAAATGCTCGATTGGGTTTAAGATCGAATGATCTGGGTCGTGAATTCACTCGACTGTTCATCAAACCACCTCTGGGCAACGAAAGAGCGGTGACATCGCATTGTCGCTGAAACATGGCAACTCCATCAGGTACTCTAACGCCAGAAAGGGATGTAGACGGTCTAATGACAGGGTATAATGTTCACCTGTCGGTGTTCCCTGCAGCCGTACAAAGAGGCCTCATTGCAATCATGTGAACACAGCCCAGATCATAACTGAGCCTTCTCCTTCCTGGACCCAACCTTGTTGATTAGCAGGATCAATAGCTTCATGGGGCATACGCCACACTCTCACGCGCCCATCAGCTCGATACAACTGAAAACGGGATTTATCTAACCAGCTACTGTTTCACGATCCAGTGACGGACTTATGCCAGTCGTTAAGGTCTATGTCGAGGTGTCTGCAAAGGGACACGAGTTGGTTATCAGCTGCTGAAAACTATGCGATGCATTTGTATCCGTACAGTCCTGGTAGAAATGGATTTCTGACGCCCTACATTCAAATTGGCAGTGATCTTACTCATAGTAGCCTGTCGATCGCCCCGTATGGCTCTGCTGAGGTGACGTGACGTGACGTGACGTCCGTTCGTCAAATGCTTTTTGTCGTCCTGTGCGGCTGTTTACGCTCGGGGTAACATGGGGAGGCTTTGGCCTGGTGGGCTTTTACTGAACACAACTTCTGTGAAGTTAAGCTACATCAGGCACGGCTAGTCACTGGATGGGCGACTCATCAGCGACCCACGATCTTCACCCCCCCCCCCGCTGCTGCGACCATCATACAGCAGTCGTGAATCCAGGTCCATCCAGGGACCCAACTCGTCGGCCTCTGGCCATACAGGCTCTGGATGGACGTATTGGATCCTAATTCATAAATAAATAATAAAAAAAATAAAAAACATTGAAAATCTACCCTAGACACTATTGACCTTGGAAATCCGAATTCTTGTTTAATCTCTGATATGCTGTGATCCATGCGTCTTGCACTGATTACCATCCCACGTTCAAAGTCGGTAAAGTGGCGACACTTGTCTATAAGAGACTGCTCAGAAGGGTTGTCTTATTTGAAGATGTGCCGTGTATTACTAGCGCCATACACCGCATCTGGCCGCCACACTCGGGAGTGATACACGGCACATCTTCAAATGGGACAACCCTTCCCGTGACTTTTGGCCACTCAGTGTAAATAAATAAATAAATAAATAAATAAATAAATAATAAACTGTAATAATTTTACTTCCCTTTACCTGTGATCTTTATTTGCTTCCTTACTTCTTCAGCAATGTCCGCGCGGCCTAATTCGACGAAATAGCTTTCTAATGTGGGCATCCAATTTTTCTTTTCATCACCTTGTAACTTTTGAAACCAAGTTTCCATCATTTCTTCATACAGGTCGGTTTCCGGTTTTTTTTTCTTTTTATTTTCCGTATGCATATTATCCAACTGGACTCTAGTGAAACCCAATATAAACCCTAAAATTTTCCATTCGTTAGGCTTAATCATGCCGGCGAACTTGTTGAAAAGAAAGGCTGTAAGAATACAACAGTATTTTCATAAGGTCTCTTATACAATGAAACTCCACAAACCTGTACACTGTGTGGCCAGATTATTATGACCGCCTCACGTTTGTAGGCAAATTAGCTGTGATTTAGCGCTGAAGTTGCTAGAGGCCAGACTATTCTAAATAGGAAAGCAGGTTGTTTACCACGACAGTAAAAGTGAAATGTTTTTGAAGAAATGGGTAAATGACGCCATTAACAGTCTTTCAACGGGGTTGATTGTTGGCGCTCTGAGCCATGGAGCGAGAATCAGCAAAACAGCTGCATTCGTTGTTCGTGTTCAAGAGCAGGTATTGTTAAAATGTTTAATAAGAGTCAGCTGAAAAACTGAATCTGAACGTGCGAGTTGTGGCCATCAGCGACTAGTCAATGTTCGGAACGCAGAACGGAGAGTGGCAAGACTGGTACAAGACACAGAAGGGCAACGGTGCATCAAATGACTGCAGATCTTAATCAGGGTTCCTCTCAAACAATCTCTGAACGCACTATTCGCTGTACACTCCGTAGGATATGGAGGCCTGTTCGAGCACCTTTGCTGTCTCCAGTTAACAAGATTCGCACAAGAACAAAGGATTTGGACAGTCCAGCAATGGAAAGTCATTTGGTCCGATGAATCACGTTTTTAGTTGCATCATGAGTGAGAATTTGGCGGAAACAGCATGAAAGCATGCATGACTACAATCCTTCAAGTGTTTGGGGCATGTTTTCCTGGCATGATTTGGGTCCTTTAATTCTTGTGGAACAATATTTGAATAGCAGCACAACATGCTTTAAGATCAAGTTCATGTTTCTATCATGTTGTTAGCGTGCGTATCCCAATGGAGATGGCTTCTTCCAACAAGACAATGCGCCATGCCACGCATTGTGCAGGAATGGTTTCAAGAATATGAGTGAGTCTTTACCTTGCTTAAGTGGTCCCCACAATCACCAGATCTCAATCCAATTAAGCATTGGTAGGACGAAGTTGAAAGAGCCATGAGGCAGATTCCTCGCATTACCATTCAACGTCTCATGGAGTCGATACAAGAACAATCACCACATAAAAGCTGGCGAAAAATGTCATTTAAACTCAACAATTGCTACCGCTTTCTCGTGGCATAGCGCAGTTCATTATGTGAAGATAATTCATAAATGACGTAACGACGTCATACTAAATTTTGAGTTTTAGACATTTTGCATGAAAAGTACTGAAGGGGTGGTTATAATAAACTTGCCGCTCAGTTTATATAATAACAGAAATTAAAATAAGCACTACTGGTAAATTCGGAAATAATTTTATTGTAAACATAACATTTTACCTGGTTTTTGTGCCATGTCCATTGCCTATCGACTTGTATGATAATATAAACCTTTGAAAATTAAAACAATAATAATAAAAAGAGCTACAATTTTCATTAAAGAAAAGGAAAATGTACTGTAAGCTACGTTTTTTACTTTGAAAATACTTTGAAAATACTGAATGTCATTTTCTATTTCGATTCGTGTATACTGCGAAGAAAATTTACACTGAGGATAATGCAATAACTTTTTATAATGCGTCTTGATATTTTCTTAACTCACCACCCAAGTAAATTTACATTTAGGATTCTTTATATGTGCCAACTAAGAGATGCTTATTCAAATAGTTCATGTAGCATGCATATGAACAAGTCAGGCAAGCGAAATGCCCAAGACCGGTAGAATTTTAAGGAATTCGAGGATAAAGAGGAAAGCATTTGAACTTTAATTTGTAATGAAATGAGCGTCAATTGTTGAAGCTTTCTAAGTAAGGGTCTATTATTTCTTCATAATCTGTTGCTAAAGCATTTTACGTAAGCATGTATTGTTGAAGCGAGCGATTCCTACTAGCTATTGATAAAAATTTGCTTAACAGAAATTAATAATGTAAGACATAAGTAATTACATGCCATATCTTAACATTGAAAGTTTCCAGTGATATCATAACAGCGGTATCATCAAAGGGAAATAATCCACACTCTAAGTTTTACCGTTTCAATATTAATTTATTTTTAATAATTTAATATTACATTTAGAGTTAACATTATTAAGATTATTAAATTTAAATAATTATAATTAAAAAAGCTATTTAAACAATACATTAGCATGAAATGTAATATTAAGTATTAAACTCGTGTGGATTATTTCCTTTGGTTGACTGTACTTAATTCTGTATATTTATTTTAGATGAATCCTATTTTAAGTCAGAAACGAGGACAAATATCCTTGAAATAAAATATATATATAAAAAAAACATAATAAAATGTCATGTTGCATTAGTTCATAGATATTAACATGTAATAATAATAAAAAATTAAATAAATTATAATAAAATAAATTTTGTGAAATTTGAAGTTTTAAAATATTTCTGTCGTCCAAATGTCCAGAAAAACAGAATAGCAAAGTTTGTTTTTTTTAAGTTATAAAATTTTCGTCGTCCACTTGGTTATCGTGCAGTTTTACCGTCGCCCACTTGGTTTTCGTCCAGCAGACTATCGTCCACTTGACCAGCGCCTAGTTGCATTCGTCCAGTTGAGGTGTTCCCCTGTACACTGTCTGCTCAATTGAAAGTGGACACTTTCGATTTTAGACGTTTTGTCGAATATCTACAAAAATACTCCAGGAATTCTCTTGAAACTTCAAGGGTGTAAAGAGCATGTCACAGTTCATATATTTGAGCGAAGGTTTTGTCTCGAAGGCAAATAGGGGACCAGCAACACATTGAACAAACAAAATAATGTTTGGGATCATCCTGTAAAAAATATGCTTGAAATGGTTGTAGCTGTAGCATATAATTATCAAGCTTCTTTAACTTACCTGTGTTTATTTGTATAAGAATAGCACGTAATTACACGGAGATATAAAGGTTTCTTTAGTAACTTTTTTTGTTTTAACATGCAGAGTTTCAAGAAACTTGACAAACTACAGTAGAGACAAAACTCTGCAATCAGAATATAAAAAATCTAATATACAGGGTGATTCTGAAAAAGTGTGTATAACTGTCAGCAATGACAGAGATGACCAGAATGAACATTTTCTTTTAATACAATATGGGTCCGAATTTGAACGCTAACTGAGATATGAACAGAAATAAAAATGCCGCCACCAAGATCAACAAGTTAATAACTCAGGTTCTGCAACGCCTATAATAATGAAGTTTGGAGAAATAATACGGTACACAAGACCCTAAAACCTGCTGCTTAGTACTCGCATGTGAGCACTGTCACGATTTTGAATGCGTAACTCGGAAACTACTCGTTGGAATACGATCAAATGTTAACGGTATACACAGTTTTATTTACCCAATTACACTAGTCAACACGCATTTTGTGACTAAAGCCACACATAGTGTTCTTAGTAGTAATTTGTATGTAGAATCCGAATCTGCTTTTAGATTTTTTCTATCACGTCACGTTTCCAAGTTATGCACTTCGAGACTTCTATGTTAAAGTAATGGGAGTGAAGAGAAGCGGCTACATTGTTAAAGTATCCATATTTTGGGGCCGCAAGGAAATTTACCAGGCCCCGAACACTGAATGATTTAAAAATGTTTCATTGTAAAACAAGAAAGCTATGGGTGCTAGAGAAATTTCAAAATTATATTCGTAATCAGCAGAAAAAATACTACCAAAAATCACCCACTTTCATATTTGTCACAAGAAAAATCTTAAATTTTGTTGGCCAGTCTTATTTCTCCAAAATTCATTATTCTAAGCGATGCTGAACTTGAGCTATTAACTTGTTGATCTTGGTGGAGGCATTTTTATTTCTGTTCAAATTCGGACCAACATCATATTAAAAGAAAATGTTCATAGTTATACACACTTTTTCAGAATCACCCTGTATAAAACTGAGCAGTGTGTGGCTGGCATTTGGATTTCTTATTGGCCTAGGATTTGAAACAATTGACAATTGTTTGCCAAGCAAAACCCGTAGCCAACGAGAAAGGCTATGAGCAAAACCGTAATGAAGATTTTTGCAATTGTTCCGTGAAGCAGCATCAACATCGACTGCAAGTCTTTCGCACGAGACACAGTGTAATTTTTATTTTTTATCTGAATCGGATTTTTGCCAGCGTTAAAAATTTTGACGTCGTTATTTGCTTTGTCGGGGCCAACGATATAACGGGCCCCAGCCAACGCCTTCTATAAAGAAAGCCACAGCACTGAAACGTCATACATTGTTACAGCATCATATTTCGTCCTTTGTTAACTGTATTTCTGCCAATAATAAGCTCTAAATTTGGTCGACTTATGATGATGGAACCACAGCCCACTAGATAAAGGCCTGAGTGCTGACTGAAAATCGCTATTTGTATTCTATTAATATTAGGTCAATAAATACTAATGATTTAGTTGTTGTTAATTTTATGGTTAATCTTAAGTTTCAAATGATACTGTGTCACGTGATTTAATTAGTTTTAATTAACTAACTCAATCTTGAAACCCCAGAGGTACTAAGACGTGAACAGATGGGAAAGAGGGAAGTTCTTTGAATCATAAGTATGAAATAACGTTTTTAATTGTTCAAACACTGAATTGTATATACAGTTTAAAGACCATTGACATAATTAAATTTTAGTCACAATAATAAATATGCTGTAGAGTGCGCCTGGCTATTAGCAGTTCAGTACGACCATCCAATCATGGCAACGAACCGCTGAGGGAAAACCTTTGAGCTCGGTTCCCTCTTGGGTCCACTTGTGCCTCCTGTGACGTGAGAGATCATCAGTCCATTGATGTTTTGGTTGCTGTAGTCCAACGCACACTGTAGCGGAGACGAATCATGAGTTATGGAGCAGCTGCCCTCATTAGGGTTTTGGCATCCACCAACGGGCCGTCCTGTCGAATTCTAGTCGATAGGATATTGAGCATGTGATGATTGCCCTCGGTCCTGATTCTATGTTCTTTGTTCCGATGATTGTCTGTTATGTCGAATAGAATTGATAAAGCTATTATTTAATTTGGGCATATCACTTGCCTGTTTAATGAGTCCAGATGTGCCCTCGGGGGCGGGCTTCTTCCTATTCCGATGAATAGTAGAACTGGCTATCTTATATCCTTTGCTGGAATATCGGTCCTGCTGGCCGGAGAAAGTTCTGTCAGTTTTAGCGGAACTGCGATAGAAGGGCGTGAAGTCATCCTCTAAGTTCCCTCTCTTCACCATGGAATTGTAGACCACCCTAGAAGCATGTTGTCTTCTTCCTTTGGTTCGCCTCGATGCCTTTTACGAGATCCAAGAGCATCCAATTCCACAAAATCATTTGAAGAAGAACTGGAAATAAACTCACTTATTCCTTCCGCGGGCGTGACTTCATCTTTCACCTTCTTCCATAAATTCGTCAGCTCCCAACAGAATTCAGAATCCTCTCTGAATTTGCTTCGCTTTCGTAGCTTTTTATGCTCGCTCTTAATCAGCTCATTATGCATCCTAATACTAGCCACCCAATCAGCTCCCTCAAAGCTCACGCGCTCATTGCTTCATTCCACGTGCCTTTCTGGGTAACGGGTTATAGCGCTGCTTAGTTGCTCGCTCATTCTGGTCGCATACCAAGCCGATTTTGCATATTATGTCATCAGATGCAATTCTGCCCACCTGCTCCATCTGGTGGCATGACATACTGTAATGATATCTGATTGATTTATACATTTTCTGCGAATTTTTACGGTGCCCAGGGGAGCCTACTTGTCGGTCTTGAACCATACCAGCTCCTCTTATAGACTTTGTATTAACAACATAAATAAATAAATAAATAAATAAATAAATAAATAAATAATAAAAAATAATAATAATTAATATTCTTTCATGACATGTCGTTACAAGTTAATTATTTAGAAACAAACTTCTGGGGCTGTGGTTACTTACAGTTGGAAGAACTAGGGGACAAAAAGATGGTGGCATACTGACAAGGGAACCCCACATAGCCTAACCGCTTTAACAATGGAGTCCTTGTATGGCTTTGTATGCTGATTTTTTTTCGTTTTCGCGGTTTATTTTGAAAGAAACACAATTTTGCACTCTCTTATTTTGCAAGCATCTATAGTAGCTTCAGATGAGTAACATATTTCAATTTGGTGGAAATCTGTGACATACTTCAATTTGGTGGAGGGATTCCCTTGTGAGTGATGATCACCTTGTGATCAAAATGTACATCTGTGCCAATAAATGTCAACTTTTTGTGATCAAGTGGATTTTTTGTCTCTTAGTTCTTCCAATCGTTACAAGTTGTTTTTTATATTAAATGGCACATCTTAGCATTGAAAATTTCTAATGGTAGCATTAGCACAAGTACCAGTGAATCAAATTGTACCATCTTCGAACTTGCTAACTACTCATCCATATTCGTTCATGACATATCATTACAAGTTGTTTGATATATTACATGCCATATCTTAGCACTGAAAATTTCCAATGGTACTACAATGGTATCATTAGCATAGGTATCATAGAATCAAATTCAACCATCATCGAACTATATTTATCGATTGTCAAAAACGTACTAAAACTTTATATTCGTTCATATCACGTCGTTACGAGTTGCTTGACGTATTACTTGCTGTATTTTCGCGTTGAAAATTTAAACAGCTGTCAGAATGGTACCATTAGAGCACGTGACATTGTATCGGTTTCGACCATCTTCGTGCGCTGAACCTTATTTATCGCTCGGTGAAAGCAATACTTAATAACGTTTTATTCGCTCATAGCTTGTCGTTAAGAATTGTTTGATGTATTTCTTACTATATCTTAGTATTGAAAATCTGTACGCTTTACGAGAATGATACCATTAGATAACGTGCTAATGTACCAATTTCGGCCATCTTCGAAATGGTTCGTGCGATGATGAACAGTTTATTCTTGAAAATCCCTTAATACAATGTGCAGTGAACGGTTCGTGGTATTAATTTACCAAATGAAATTATATTCCACGGAATATGAGAGCTATTGCAAGTGGATGAACTCAATTTTCATTCCTTTTTTAATACAAAAAAGCCACATTATATAAGACATATTCTGAGTGTTAATAATTTTTACTTTTTATATTAAATTTTTTTATCTTTTCAGTGGACGTTTTCTTCTTTAATAAGAGCGATGGGTCTAAAGATTATAAGAAATGGCCTGATGCTAAAAAGTTTTGCGAAGAGAAGAACGGCCAAATGGTTTCCATTGTCAACGAAGCAATACAGAAGAAAGCAGAACGACTGATACGGACAAAAGAAGTAGGCGACAGTGTTTGGATTGGATTGAAGTCAACTGATAGAAAGGGAAACTTCCAGTGGTTGGATGGAACGAAAATCCTTGCGGACAAGCCAGGCCGATATATAAATAATGAAAACAATTTCCAGAAATGGCACAAAGTTAACCCTGATGTTTATAACAAGTACGACGCTGTTGGATGCAGAATACTAGGGCCGATGTACATAAATGCAAAGTACGGTAACCAACTGTACACGTGGAGTGATGATATTCCAAGCTATGCAGCGGAAGGTGTGATGTGCGAATTACCCTAATAATAAAATTATAATTAATCTTTTCACTGCGTAATTAAATTTTATGATCATTCCAGAATAGAGAATTTTTTTAAAGCCTATGCGGTGAATCCGGTTTCCGCAGGTAAAGGTAATGAAATTTTGATGTGTATATATCCGCATTACGCAGCAAACGGGTTAAAAAAGCATTTTCACACATGCTTGCTTGGATTGAGATTTACTTTAATATCTCTTATGATGATTTTTCTGTGTGTGTGTGTACTATTTATAACATTTCAATATTTCAATCGTGTACAGTCATACTCCGATTTACAGTATTTCGCTTTGCTCTTGCATCACATGTTTCGGAATCGTCATGATGCATGTATGTTTCAAGGCATGAGAAATATTTTCAACGATATAAGAGTGCAAATGACAGTTGCGATAACCGTATTGTCCTCAGAGTAGGGAAGATAAGTCAGGCATGTCTTATTGTCACTTTTTGTCACTTATTGTCACTTTGTGGATATAACAATGGTTATTAAATGCAAGAGGTTTGGGAACTCCATTGTTCTTCCGGTTTTAAAAGTGGTTGTACGATAAAAATTATACCAGAGGTCTCTGTCCAACAAAGTATCTAGAGTGCCTTTATAATCATGGTTTTAAAGGCACTCTAAAGTAGTCTGTGCCTGATCATGTTTCCATTAGATAACGAGGACGTGAATGAGCAACTGTTGTAGTTTATCTCTTCGTAATTGTCTGTCTCTCGTATTTGTTTAAAAAATGTTAGGGGAGGGGTTTCATTATGTTTTTACTGGAAAATTTAATTAAGATCCTCTTGAAATAAACAGTCTTTTTATTATTTAGAAATAATTCACACGAATGCTGCTAAATTTAAATGTCAATAATAATTCTTTTTTATAGAGATTTTTGAATGATAAGGTAGATGGGAGGAGATGACAACCCAACACTCTCAGTTCCATTATAAACGGTGAGTCAAAAGTCTGTTACTCCCTTGCTGTCTTGGATACCAATGTAGTTACGCAAATTCCAATACAGGGAATGAATAGGAACTTGAGGGTGCTCATCATCTCAAATACGCAAATTAGGACACATACAAATTTTATCTCAAAACCGTAAGAGATACACAACAAAATTCTAATTGCACATTCCAAAATTCTAATTGCAAATTCAAAAAAAAAATCACCAAAATCCGATAAGCGGATCACCCACAATCCTCACTGCAAGCTCTGCAACAGGACAATTGGCTCTTGTACTGTTTGTTGCTTACAAACAGTCATCTGATATAAAGTAAGTGTTTCTATCAATCCAGATAGTATTCAATGTGATGTCCACTTGCACTCTAACATATTTCCGTACGACATTTCAACGATGCCTGGTTGTTGCATGATAATTTTGCCTCGCCTCACCAAAGCAGAGGACCATGTTGATCATTTCCTGGTTAGTGTACTGTATCATCTTGCTTTGGTCTGATTTTTTTTTCTCAGCTTCAACATGCCTTCCTTTTTATACCAATTGCACAGGAAACTGGTGACTTTATGGTAAACTAGCAGAGGCACCCGGCGTTGCCCGAGATAATTACAGTTGTAGGTTAAACAGAACAACCTCATGAAGTTACATAATAAATTTATTTTCAGTAATTCTACAATTTCCCTGCCCAATACTCATTCATTTCTTCGCTGTCATTTCGATAGATATGAACTATTGTTATAATCCTTCAAAAGGTTATTATAGGACATAACACCATATGGTTTTTGGTTTGAAGAGTTCAGTTCATGTAGGCTTTGTTATCGGTTATGTCGCCAACTGCAGCTCGAACGAAGGGACTGCGTCCTCTGTCATCTTTCACTCTTTCTCAATAGTCTGCTAACTGTCCATTATCTCCAGTTACTGGTCATTTTTAAAGATTTCAAGAAATTGCTAACTTCTAAGAAAATCCCGAACAACAGGAATTCTACGTATTGTTACAAATTCGATTTGTTTTATAATTCTCAGAGATGGGATGGAACCATCATTCTTAATGAACCTACTTATATTGCACACTTTGCCCGGGACTTTACTTACCCTCTTGTTGTTCTGTCTCAGATTAAAATGTTATCCATCTTCACCCCCGGGGAGCATCACTGGATACTTTAGACCTATCTTTTAAAATTTCCCTTGCCCTTGACGTAGAAGCTCTTATACCCTCCTGCTCTAGCTTTTTATCTTTCTGTTTCACTGATCAATACTCGTTCTTTCTCTTTTTTTGCCAAACACACATATTTTCGCCAGTCGTCTGGACGTTTTTAGGGAGCTCAAGGGAGACTCGTGTGATTCCTTAGTCTCCTCGATAAACACTGCCTATCATTGCATAATCATATTTATGCTCGTTGTTAATAATTCGTTACCCCCTACCTAAAAGAGGTTAATATGGTTAATTATATAGTGCCACACCAGTAAATGCGTTACGTTTGTAGTTGCCACACGAAGCCAACGAAAAAGACAGGCTCGAAGCGGAAAAGTCACCTGACCATCTGGGTCCGAACAACAATCCAACCTTCATTGTTTCCAACAATCGGAAAAACACTCATTGTTTATATCCAAGATGGAGACAATGAAGATTGGATTGTTGTTCGGACCCAGATGATCAGGTGACTTTTCCGCTTCGAGGCCTGTCTTTCTCGTTGGCCTCGTTGCCACATCAGTTAATGTGTTAAGTATATAGTGCAACACCAGTAAATGTGTTAAGTGTATAGTGCAACACCAGTTAATGTGTTAACAAACTTTCAACCCCCCTTTCCCCCCCCCTTAGGGGTTGAATTTCGAAAAACCCCTTCTTAGTGCTCACTTACATTTTGTAAAGAACCTCTGTACAAAATTTCAAGTTTCTAGGTCTTATGGTTTGGGCTGTGCGTTGATCACTCACTCAGTCAGCTTCTTCTTTTGTATATAGATTGTGGAACTTTCCAGAACAGGCAAATGGTATTCAGAAGGAAAAAAACATTCGGTGTTTACTTCCGAGACTTGAACCCCAGATCTTTGGACTCTGTTGCTCTTGTATCCTTCTATGGCCACTCTTCCCTTGCCTCAATCTTGATAGGAATCAAATGAGAAGAAAGATTCAAAAGTCAGAAAAATCATCAAAATGTTATCCAAAAAATTCATCTCCGAAATTCT
>JAHWFO010053177.1:8133-74760 GCA_023313115.1 Rhysida immarginata | reverse complement strand
TTCCGAGGTCACTATATAGAGGAAATATACACTTTCACTGTTCTTTTTGGTTTGGTTTGGTTTGTTTGGTATTAACGTCCTTTTCAACTGCCATGGTCATTTCAGGACGGCGTGATAGGGGCCGCAAATTTTGCCTCGCAAGGGTTCTTTAACCTGCAGCCGTCAAACGACTACATGGGACCAACGGCTTTACTTCCCTTCCGAAGGAAGGGCATGATCTCAGGATTTACCCCTGAAAAAATCCTCGTCATCCTCGGCCGTCAGAGGCGAACAAGGAACCACTGAGCCACCGAGACCGATCACTGTTCCTTTTAAAACCGTACAAAAAGCGATAGGGAAAACAAAAGCCACCTGGTCTGATTGCTGATCGGCAGTTTATTGATGTATACAAAGTAAAAAAGCTCATCGATGTAAGAGGAAAGATTCTGTTCCGGCAATTTTTAGTAAAATGGATCGGCTAGAAGAAAGCTACATGGGTACCAAAAGGGAATCTACATCGATATCAAGGATTAGTCATTCAGTTTTTTCAATGATCAAAGGAGGCAAGCTGGAAAACGGACTAAATCGCAACACCAAGGAGGGATCTAGGACGATCAAAAAGGCTTGATAGAGAAGATCAACCAGTCAACACCATTGATGACAGAACTTCATCGCAGGATTATTATCATTCTCTGGAATCACAAGATGGGAGAGTGTTACATAAACAGGGAACGGAGCACCGATACAAGCGAAGATTCATTAAGCTAAGCGATTCTGCTAGAATTCCATGCGAGGAGTGATCGGCGGCAAATTGGAATCGAGGCAGGAAGATGGGGATTGAAGGCAGAACATTGTGGAGCTCGAGCAAAGCAAGAAATGCTCAGACAAACGATTCAGTGAAAGGAGAATCACATGGGGTGATACAGCCAACCAGTTTCAAGGCTCAGCCTAATTTACTATTGTTAAGAAATGAAGTCAACTGAAGAAGAGGTCAATGAGTGGTAGACAGCACGAGCATTCGACAGAATCTCTGTGTGGGTGCAGCGTTGAGAGCTAGTTACAAATTAGCGCATGGAAGTTGTCAGTGAGGCATAAACGTCCAACTGAAACCATTATCAATGGCGTTTTTAGCATTTTCAAGCCAGTGGAGGTGAGCCCCTGCTTAAACCTAATATCGGTAGAAGCAAAATATTGGACGGAAACGCGACGAGCGAAAAATAGAGACCAGCAGTGCTGTTTGCTGTTTCAAAGGTTAGCTGGAATTTTTCAATTAGGCGGAGTTGCTGTGTCAATAATATCGGAGTCATTACACTCAGAAAAGGAGCCGTTACTGTTCATTAACGAATCTTATGTTAATTTTAAAACAGAGATCTGGCTTCATATCATTTGAGAACTTATATCAAAGTATCACTTAGTGCGTAGTTTTTGCATCGTTTGTGTCTCGAAATTTTTGGCTTCCTTTCATTGAGAGCGAAGGCAAGGGAGACTATTATAATTTTATAATATTTCTTTAATTGATTTGTTAAAGTCATTTCTAATTGCGTGTTAATTTTGGAAGCTGAAATCGCAGACTTTACTTACCTTATTAAGACTGTTTCTGTTAATTGAAAATCGGTCTAAGACTGTGATAACTTGTTACCATTTTCACTATTTCAAAGCATTTCGATAATTACAGTCGATTATTTATCGAGTATTGCTTCTTGTGTGTGGAGTTTAATTAAGTGTAAAGATTTATATGATATAATTAATAGATACAGGGGGTATTGACATTTAATGTCTGTTTCGTAACAAGTTTTGAAATGCTTTTGAGTTAGCATTGAGTTACCAGTTTTGTTTGTTGGAGCTAGTTATTTAGGTTAAGTTACCAAAGTGCTATTATGGTTTGTACTTAATTATTGTTGAAACAGTTAGCACGATATATACCACAGCAATTGTTACCGTTTCAGAGAAAAGGTCGTTTTGTAACATAGCACTAAGATTGAATAGTTCCTGTCGATCTTATTTGAGTTATGAGATCCTTTAGCAATAAGTTTTGCAATATTAAATATCATTATTTTGATTACACTAATTTTATTTCGTATGCAAACCCTACAATTTCTGTCCTTTATTGTTTAATTCCACTCCACAATATTTGAAAGTGACACTATATGTCTCTTCAAGAGACGTGCTTGCTGTCATCAAATCATTTTTTCGTTATAGACAATGATATAGAATAAGTTAGTTACAGAACAACCAGTCTGTTTAATTCAACATGCGATTTAAGTTAGAATTGCTATTTTAAATTACGAATTAACCTTTCAAGTTTGTTTAACTAGGTTGGATAAGTGTTCACTGTCAACATTGTTTAAATGGGGCTGTTTCTACCATATTCATTCTCAGCAGCATTGAGTAATTGGGTATTTTTCAATTATTAGCAGTTGAATTTGGTTCACTGATATCATACAGAGTTTTTCATTCTTTTACACATGTTTTCAGGGGCTTTCAACGACATTGAAAGTGTATCAGTGATGTTAACGCGGATGTGATGCAGTTTTTTCTGTGCTATGATCACACGCAGCAGGTCTTTGCTACATCAGTGACTAAGCTGCACAATGCAGATGAAAACAGCCGTGTTTTTAAGTCTTTCACTTACCGTGTGTTTTACGATTTTACTTTTATCAAAGATACTTCAACAACTTCTTAAGTCCCCATAATTTACGGATTATGTTGACTTTCATTAATGTTATTAAACAGATTACAGAGGTCGGTTTGTGATTTCATTTCAGGGAGGTTTGTCCGGGGGATGTCCTCATAGATCCCATAACGGCATTGGATATGATCTCTAGGTGCAATCACATAAGCTCTCATTGCAACCTTCGAATTGGCCTTTTCAGAGCAATTGTTGCTGAATGTCTCTGATTATACTCAACTAGAACAAGTTTTTTTTTCATACATTGGTTATACTGTCTTTTAATGTAAATTTTAAATGTTTTTCTGTGATATTACGCTGGCTGAAAGGGCCTATTGTCGCGGAGATCACAAGCTGACTCATGTGAATACTAACCAGGCAACGGCTTGACGGTCGACTGTTATCACATAAGCTCTAATACGCAGCGTCGAATAAGGTTTTGTGGCAATTGTCGCTGAAGTCGTTTGATTATACTCATTCTGCGTAACTTTATTTTTCATACATTGATTATATTAGCTTTTTAACATTAAATTTCAATGTTTTTCCGGCAGACTAAGGGCTCTATTGTCAAGGTCTCACAACACACCCTCGCCTGGATGTGAGTAAGACAGTTCACTGAGAACTGGACAGTTTCAGTTAAGTTCTCATAGACATCAGCAAATAAACCTTTTTACACAGTGATTGAAATTGAATTCGTTCGAGCATACATATGTATCATATGTTTATTTTTCATACATTTCTTATTCTGCCATTTTAATGTAAATTTTAAATGTTTATGTGACACTAAAGCTACTAAGGGCCCGATTACCGGGTACTCGCACGAGGGTTCATTTGGGTGCCACTGATGCTGTGGATTTTAACTGTCCGCTAATGCTTAATCGCTCATGGGACTCAACAAATTAGACTTTTTTCCCAAGGCAAATCTAGATGAATTCATTAGATTATACTGAAGTAAAAGATTCTCTTTCTTTTCACTGATTTTAACATAAATTTTTAAAAGTATTTTCTGTGATAATATTCCTATTTATGAGGCGCTTGGCAAGCAACCCGTGAGTACTGTCAGCTGGAGGTGCAACGATGCATTGGAATGCAAGTGTGTTTTAAGATTCAATACGAGATCTGCATCTCACATGGATCTATGACACTTTCCCGATTACCGAACGTGATATTTATTCTATTTTGACAGGTTTTTCAGCTACTAATTACAGGGTGTTTTGGCAAATGCTTTTGTTTTATTCAATTCCTGTTAGTGTTATATTTTTTGTTGTGATAACATTTTTTTTCTTCCTTTGTGGTGTTTAAATTCGGTTACCACGGCACATTTTTGCTTTGAAAGATTTGCACTTGGACAGGTCGGCAAATTTCTTTCCAGTGAACTCTTTGGATGTGAATTTCTCAACAGTATTTTCTAAAATCTTCTTTTTTTCTACTATTACTAGAAAAAGGTTCTTTTTACACAACATGGTTTTAATTTTGTGCTCGTTTTCTTACTAAAAGCAAATTCACTTCATAATTCTTACTTTTGACAGCTGGTTAACGTTTTATAATTAACGATTTTGTTCATCATGTGCTTGAAAAGGGGAGTCTACCAAAATGTTTTTTTTTTCAGAAATACTTTATTTTAAGCACACAATTTATGTTTTGAACATTACGTTAAATTGATTTTTGTGTTACACAGACATGAATTTGTGAAATATAAGCTCTACTGAATACAATTCCGTTTCGTTTAATGAGTTCTGTACATATATCTAGGTATAAATATTTAGAATCTGTATACATATTTTTCTTCTTTGTTAGCATCTTTAGGTCTTCTAAGTCATAAATTTAAAGTTTTGAGCTTTGTTCTCAAACAATTTTTTTTTAACTGCTGGTTAATGGTAGGGATGTGCAGACCTTAAGGTGTATGCAGGGTCTTATGGGGGCATGTTGCAAGTGTACCCTGATAAAGATTAAATGTCTATGTTATTTGTTATACATTATTGAATGTATGCGTTAATAATTTTTTTACCTTTTCTACTTTCCTTCATTTGGTTTGTTGTATAGTGCCACTCAGGTACTAACAGTAATAAGTTCTCGATTAAGTCTTCAGTTAACGGGTTGTCTTTGTGATTATGGAATTTATTACAACTTTCATAGATTTGGTACTCATAATTTATTAGTGATTTACTGTCACAATATTCACGGTCTTAACATCTTATATCTTCATGCTCAAGGCTTACATATAACTTGCATGGGACTGCCTGTAAACCTACAGCTGAAAGGGCTAAACTTTTCTCCATTTGCTTTAAATATCAGCATTGAATGCAAGAGCTTATATGGGCTCATAGCTTACTTAGGTCTTTTTTGGTGATTTCTCAAATTCTGACAACAAGATGATTTTTTAAGAGTGGTTTTTATTCCAAAGAAATTCCATGCAGACGTCATGACAGAGTCTTCATCATGTAGTCATAATTTAATGAGTTTCTTCAAATGCTTATGTTATGAAGTTATTACATCACTAAAATTTTTTTTTAAAATTTGGTTGATTTCCCATTCCAAGTCTTCAGATACTGACTCATCTTACACGTGAAAAGGTGAGGGCTACAATTGCTTTTTAAATTCGCACTTGTCACGTGGATCTCAGCAGAAAGATCGATATGTGAAACTGAGAGCAGCTGATGACACGGCCAGAGGACGTCATATTTGGAGAGCCACTCCGAAAGCTGCTCGCGAGAAGAACGCGAGAGGATGGGAGAGAAGTGGGGAGAAAGCATCATGGCAGCGAACTGATCGGACGCATGCCGAAAAAGAGGGATTTTCGGAGCCACCCATGAGAAGGGAAACCCATTGAGCTCGTAGAGGAAATTGGCGCCGGGACGTGAGAACGGAGTTCTGCTTGCCAACAAGGTTCACCAGCGAAGCCAACGCGGATGACAGCGAGTTGGAAAGCACGCCGACGGCAGCCGGTGAGCGAGAGTTAAATTTCCGACGACAAAGCACATGGGAAAACGTGCTCCAAGACCATCTGAGCATAGCCAACGTTTGCTGATTGATGTAATTCAGCCGGTATTCGAAGAAAGTGACTGCGAGCTTTCAACAGCGTGGCAACGGGAAACATAGAATTTCTACCCGCCACCCCCATTTTGAATTCCGGAGCTATTGGAGGAGTCCCGTTGACGGATAGCGGATTGGATTGCCATCATTGGTTACGAGCAAACCACGGTAGGACTTTCAATATAGTTACAATTAATGCTCTAATTCGAGTTAATGGCTTTCGCAACATTACGGTACTCTCCACGGTCGTGAAATCTGCTTGTATGAACTGCTTTCAAGAGACATTTCAATACGACTCATTTGAACTCAAGGAAAGTTTATCAGTGGTGGGGGTCTTCCCAAGTTCCCTCAGCGTCTATATACTGAGCGGCCTAGGCGGATTTATTCCCAACCATTTGATAACCTGTCCTTCGCCTTAAGTAAAGGAAAAAGGAAGAGACTGGAAAAAAAAAAAAGTGGAAACGTTTGAATAAACACTTTTGATTTCTTTTGAGCTTGAAGTTTTCGCTTCAAATCGTTTGGTTTTATTACGAATCGTCACAAACCATCTTTCTTCTCTACGGAGCGTCTGAGAACTGTACTTACCTGTGTGGTCGAACTTTAAGATAATAAGACGGCGACGAGTTGCGTCATTGTGTTGGTTTTTAACTGGTTCTTCTTCTACATTTGATAGAAGCGGCAACGCTGACTACTAGCTGTCAAGTTTGGAGGTCAACGAGGAAAGAGGAATACGACAATGTATTATTCCTCGCTGCACCAGCGTCACGAAGTGTGCGCTTCATCCTTTTAATACTAGTGTGGTTTGTGTTATCAAGAATGCAAGAGTGGTGTTTCATATAAGTATTTGTCAATTCAAGATACCATATGTATGTGTCCCACTTCGTGATGTTTTACTCAGGCTGCGAGAGAAAGTGATATTAAATTATTGTCTGATATTAAAAGTGTAATGCAAAAAGTGCTCTTTAGCTTCAGAGTATTGGTGCCCGTATTACAACAAATTTTAATATATTATACAAGTGAGGTGTGTTGTGCTACAGATTATTTAAATGTAAGATTTGCTATATTTCTTATTACTGTGAATACTACGAGTGTTTGCTGGTTTAAGTGCTGTATCTGATTAAGCCCTATTCTGATAGTGCCATTACGTGCTTGGAGTGAAAGTGCTTGTGAGTTAGTACGACTGTCAATGGAGAGTCGGAAAGGGTTTAGTGTTATACCTTCTTTCTCCAAGTATCACTGTGTGTGTGTGTGTGTGGGGGGGGGATTTGCGTCTCTTGTGCTTCGTCAAAGCTTCTATGCACCAGTTCAACGTCGGATAAGTGTGAATCGTCAGCTCCACCCACGAGTGGATTCCAGCCATCATCGCCACTCATCTTTTTGGTCTTCTTCCCAGGAGTAATTTCCGAACGTATTTATCTGTTGCTACTGCCAAGCTCCCAGATACAGCAACATCAAACGTTCTGCCTTTCTCCAGAGTATGCTATGTGGTCGAGTTAACCTCGCCTAGACTCATATGCTGCCCTCCATCTTCAACATACAAACTTACCTGGCTATCGTCGAGAATTCTAACCGACACTTACCTGGACTTACAAACTATAGACTTTATTTTGTATCTTACCCACGTCGTACCCTTTACGTGGAGTAGGATCGGGTGCAACATCTTTGCTAGTGTCAAGCCGACGCTAACAAATTATCGAATTGTTTGCGAAGGAGTCGAGCATCAGTTGAAATTGTTATTAAGACGTTTCTTCCACTGTGATACAAATATATGTCTACATGAACGAATTTTATTTTCATGAACAGTATTCAATGATTATTCCTTCATAGACTTTGAAATCAAACCAGTTAATTTTGTTTCATTATTTATTTTTCAAAAAAATATTTTGTTATTGTTTGCCACAATAAAAGCTTTATTAGTGTTTTGCGTTCTCGCTATCTTGTCAATTTATTTACTCTGCTATCCATCCACATAACAGCACTACTACTTAGCTGGTAATTCAACTTTTACTTTCTAAGCATATGAGCTGGTGTTTTGAAGTACATGAGGGGTAGTACATGATGCAGCAGACCTTCAAAATTACTGTAAACATAATACAACCGAACATGACTTTATATCTTATGGCTGTAATTGACATACAAATTTTACACACACATATGCTATTTAACAACTTGAATGAATGAGTTTGAGTGAAATTTATTCAAATACAATGCACAAAATGGTTAACACAGTTCATAATTCATATTTTTGATGAACAAAACACATTCATAATTCAAAAAGTGATGAATTCCTTGAGGTATTGCAGGCGTCTAATACTATACCTCTTTGTCTATCTGTCTCTCTCTCTCTGTCTCTCTCTCCTATAGATTAAAATTTATTCAGTATTTAGACAATGTATGATTGACATAGAATGGTAACAATGAGTTGCGATAAGATACACAACCATGGGTACTTTTTTCCTCCAGATTACAAAATTCCAGCTTTTAGCCTGTGCAAAGTGCTTCTGGCAAGAAAACTCCTAAAATTGGCTAGGTCATAAGTGGAGCTCCTATCTCGTTGACTAACTGGGGTATTACACACAGCTAAATTGATGAGGGTAACAGACTACATTTTGATTTTGATTTTCAGCTTTCAGAAGGCTGAATTTGAAGTCACTGGCGACTTGAAATATTGGTTAGGGCCAATTGAAGGTGGTGGGTTGAAAAGAGTAAGACTATGATGCAGACTTGTGGGTACTTTTTCTGCAGATTTGGAAGGTTTTAGATTCTACGCCCTGCTTTATTTTTCTGCCTAGAATCTCTGAAAGGGGGGCCAAGTCACATGTTGAACTCCTATCTCTAACACTAAGGGTCTTATATGCAGCTAATTTGGTAAAAGTCACAGGCTACACAACCCGAATAAAACATCTTAGTTTTGTTGAGAATGATCTCAAAGGAGTCGATGGGGCGAGTTTTTGTTTTTTTTTTAGAAGAAAGCTAAATCAGAGCCATCGGCGATGCAAGATTTAGGCTTTTGTCCAGAGAAGGTGATTTGATGCAAAGAGTAGGCATAGGCTGAAGACAAGGGCGTATGTTCTCTGCCGATTTCGGAAGTACCTCGGTTTTAATCGTTGCTATGTCCCCCTTTTTACACATTTGTCATATTTTTTATTGTTGACAGTTCTAAAATATATAATTTTTCATGTTTTTAACTCCAGAGTGTTAACTCATCTTACATTCACTTATATCAGTGAAACAACTTCACGGTGATTGAAGTTTTCAATCCTATCAGGGAGTTGAGAGTACTACAGATGTGATGACTCTCAAATAGTGAGTGGAAACATTGATTACTGACTAAAGGGTGTGGAGGTCAGTAGGAAAAGAGTACAGTATAGAATAGAAAGGCGGATTAAAAAAATTCTGTAGAATCCAGCACCCTGAAAGAAGTTTTGAATTTTTCTCAATTTTTAATTTAATCAGAAGCTACTAACGATTTTTCTTTTACCATCTCGACTCTGTTTTACTCATTGGTCTCATATAATACTATGCCGTTAACAGATTTGAATCTTGATTTTTTTTCGTTGGTGATTTTGGCATCATTGGTGCTCATATTCTTAGGTCCATTTTTTCCTATGTACCTAATTCAAGTTTGGAGGATTCAGTGAGGGTTTGTATACATTCTAGTATTTACTTACCACTTCTAATTTCGTTAACCCTTTGCTTGTCAGGAACTTTTTCCCTTTATATCCTGCTGGTGTCATGCCCCCTATACCCAAATTGCCAATTCACTGCATGTAATTTCTCTAATCCTTTCCTGGTTTTCCCCTCATCTATTGTTCTCCTCAACCATCGTTGAATTGCTTACCCTCATCTATTGTTCTCTTAGCAAGGGGAATTTTAGCCTACTACTTCCTTATAAATAACTCAATAGAGAGAATAGACTTACCTTAAAAACTCTGTGGATACTAGAATACATAAGAGATGAAGAAAGGAAACTCCACAAACATATATTTAATACACCATAAATGTATACATTTCGGTCACTAAGTGACCTTCTTCAGTATGATTCAGGTTGACTTGTTCAGAGTCGGTATTTATAAGAAGGAGGTACCAATCAGGGAGCGGTGCACCTTGATTTGGTTTACAAAAGCGGGTTAATTAACAGGATTGGAGGAGAGTGAAACCACTCTACAAAATTATACAAAAATTATACAAAAAATTATACAAAAAGATTTGCAGAAAACAGAAATCTCTAAAATAAATACGTACAATAAATACATACAAAAAAAAACAAAAAAAAACACAAAAAAAAACGAGTTCTTATAAACGCAGCTCTTATATCCGGCCTACTTATATCAGAGGTTCTTATATCAGGAAAGAAGCAAAATACTGATTTCCAAATCCTCTGTCGGAACCAAATCCAAAAAAATTTAGTGAAAACAGTGCACAACAGAAATGATAATCTATATAAAGATACCATTGCCATGATCAAAAAACTTAAAGAAAAAGAGTGCTACTATCTTAAAGATGACAAGAGCAATCATCTTGTCATCTTAAATAAATCAGCGTATGTGGAAGGCGTAGAAAACTTCATTACTCAAGGTCCGTATATTAAGATTGACACAAATTCTTTAGAGTCTTTAGTCAGGAAGACAAAAGAATGCATCTCCAACTGCAAATCTATCTTCAAAAATGTATCTCACAACTTAGTTCCTAGTAATCCACGGCTACCGAGGTTATATTGTCTTCCCAAGACACACAAATCTGGCAATGCCATGAGACCGATTGTGGACAACACGGGATCCCCAACTAGCCTTATCGCTAAGATTCTCAATCATAAATTCAAAAACTTGAAACTTAGTGGCTATAATTTCTCCATTAAGAATAGCGAAGAACTTGTCAGTAAAATATAGACAATAACCATCCCAGATAACCATATTCTTGTGTCCTTTCATGTTGAATCGATGTTTCCTAGTATACCCATTAAAGAAACTCTTAACATTTTAGAAGATTGTCTCGATGAAAACGATGTCCCCCTAGCCCAAGTTAAGGATCTGATGCTCCTTTCCAGACTATGCTGCTACAATAATCTGTTCCAGTTTAACAATAATTTTTACAAAATGGATAAGGGGACACCAATGGGAAGCAGCATCAGCCCCTTTCTAGCAAATCTCTTCCTTAACCATTTGGAAAACTTAGCCATGTCCACTTTACCTTATTTCCCCCAAACTTGGTATCGATATGTGGACGATATATTCGCCATATGCGAGATCCAAAAACTTGACCTATTAGTTGAGGGACTCAACAATTTATCCCCCTCCATCAACTTCACGGTTGAGAGAGAGAAAGACTGTTCCTTACCATTCTTGTACCTAGTGATACGGAGAGATGATGGGAAACTCAACTTCGGAATATTCAGGAAAACCAACTATATACCAGCATACATCAAGCACAACTCTAACCACAGTTTTAACCACAAGCTTGCAACGTTCAACCATATGATCCACAGAATGTTAACTATACCCATGTCCCATGCGATGAAACAAGAAGAAATACACACGATCAAGGAAGCAGCTGTTTTCAACGGTTACAAGAAGGAGTTAATAGACAAACTGATCAAAAAGCAGACTCTTAAGAAGAAATTGCAAGACATTAGCACTCTACAATCCACCGGTGAGAAGAATAAGAAATTCATATGTCTACCCTATAACCGTAAGCTGACAAGAGGTCTAGAAAGAATTTGTAAAGCTTACGACCTTAGGGTAGCATATAAAACCAGCCACAACCTCAAAGCTTACTAGGCAACACGAAAGATGCTATTAGTAAAACAGATAAATCGGGTATATACGAAATTTCTTGTAATTCATGTGACAGCAAATATATTGGCCAGAGCAGGAGGAAGATTTCGACTCGAATCAAAGAACACTTCAACTATATCAAGAATCACAAACCCGAGAAGTCTGCGTTCGCGGAACATGTTATAACCACAGGACACGTCGGAAAAATCGATAATTTCCGAATCTTACATTACAATGACGATCCCAGAAAACTGAATTTTTTAGAATCGTTGGAGATTTCTAAAGAACTTCCAGACAAATTATTGAATCATGAAAGAGGCCCAATGGACCTATCACAGTGGTACTCACTGACTTCAAAACTTTAATTTAGGGCAAAATTCTTTCCTGATATAAGAACCTCTGATATAAGTAGGCCGGATATAAGAGCTGCGTTTATAAGAACTCGTTTTTTTTTTGTTTTTTTTTGTATGTATTTATTGTACGTATTTATTTTAGAGATTTCTGTTTTCTGCAAATCTTTTTGTATAATTTTTTGTATAATTTTTGTATAATTTTGTAGAGTGGTTTCACTCTCCTCCAATCCTGTTAATTAACCCGCTTTTGTAAACCAAATCAAGGTGCACCGCTCCCTGATTGGTACCTCCTTCTTATAAATACCGACTCTGAACAAGTCAACCTGAATCATACTGAAGAAGGTCACTTAGTGACCGAAATGTATACATTTATGGTGTATTAAATATACGTTTGTGGACAAGTGGAGTTTCCTTTCTTCATCTCTTATGTACTACTTCCTTGTTCTGTAGTTGTGTCAATCACAATTTTTATAAAATTCATCATTTTACTAATGTTTAAAATTATAAAATAACAATAATAGAATAAAGATTTTTATAACTATTTATTTTCTAAAAACTGCAATAAAATAAATTTTATTTAGTTTCTCATTTTCATTTCATTCCCCTAATTTTCCCCTCCATCTCTTGTTTGGTGTGTGCTCCGCCCTCGTCCATTGTTGTTTCCCCTCTTCATTGTTTCCCTCTGTCTACCATCCAGTCTCCCCTTCTGTATATTTTCCCCTACTTCCTCGCTGCCCCTTACATGGATGTCATGTTAACGACACCATTAAACACTTTTTATTTTTACATGGATATCATGTTAACAATGTGTTTTTACATTTGGCCAATTTTCCAATTCACAAAAAAATGAAGGGTCCTTTTTTTGAATTCACAAAAACTTAGAGGGACTGTTTTTTGAATTGACGAAAACTTGCAGGGTCCTTTTTTTCCAATTACCCGTAATTATCTGAAAGTCGAAAGATGTTCAGCTGGTTTTCATATCCTATGGAAATTCAATGTTAATTTTATTTTAAAAAGTCACCTTTTGTTTGTGTGTAAAAACTAAAAAGTCCAGTTTTTTGATTCACAAAAACTTGCAGGGTCCATTTTTTGAATTCGTGAAACCTTACGGGGACCATTTTCGAATTTGCGAAATCCTAAAGGGTCCAGTTTTCAATTACTCAAAATTACCTGAAAGTTAAACAATTTTGAGCTGGTTTTGATCGCCTATGGCAATTCAATGTTAAACTCAACTTTTGTTTTCCAGCAAATGTTAAAAAGTTCATTTTTCATATGCAATGTTTCAACAGCCAATGAGTTTTCTGTTATTGTTTTACTTTTTACTTTGTTCCGTAATTTTTAATCCTCAAAGTCATCAATTTGCATTTTAAGTTGTCAAAAACGTCCATCTTATTGAGCAGTGTCATCAATTTTGATTTTGGCAAATTGTTAAAATTATCTTTTTATTTGTTCAACAGTTTTACTGAATGCCTTTTGGGCAATTTTTAATGTTCCAATTCCAAATTTCTGTCTTTGCATTTAATCTTAAAGGTTTTTCATATTTAACCTAGGTGATATTGTCCTTGGACTTGCTTTACTTCATATACGTACAGGATTGTGGCTATTCAAGCAGGCACTGGATGTTTGACATTTTTGTATTTAACAATAAACCCTAGGGGTTCCCGACATTTTGGTTCTACAGATATCTGACTTCACATTCTGCAAAGGAAATATGATTTCAGTTGGCCTCAAGGAAATGAAAACATAAACATTTCAGTTTATACAACGCCCAACTTTAGTCCTTATTTAAAAAAAAAACGCGTGGACATATATCATTTTTAGATGCATTTGAAAATTCTTTTTATTTTGTTTAATTACAGAGGTGTCAACTCTGAAGGTTCCTGAAGAACAGCAATTTTCGAATGAATAGCGATTTCAGACACCCCGATTCTTTACACAGATATCTTCGGCTGCTCGAACCTCGATCTCTTATTAGAGGACTACGAAAGTTTCAACAAAGGCGAAATCCCTGGTTTGGTAGGGACTCTATTATGCAGTTCCAATCCTGTGCAAAGAGATCTCTTGGCACAGATAAGCGACAGCTCAATCCCCTATTGAAGACCCGTGACCCTAAGGCTGGATTCCACTCTGATTAAATTAACCCTATACAGCTTTTTTTTTTAATTTTTAAAAATACTAATAAACGATCTACATGTGTTTTTATTTTAAAATACTACGAAACCATCTACATGTGTTTTTATTTTTAGGCTCAGGTTGCAATAAAATTGTAAAAAACACAGACTTACCGGGCTTCGGCCACAGGTGCAACACACGCGTCCAGACTGCTCCATCTAGAGCTAACTGATGGCAGCATGCGAAATGTATTACCCCTGCAATTGAAACTGCATGACTATTACTCTTCTTGACTTCAGTCGTACATTTCTTGACTTCAGTCGTAATATTTCACTAGCAAAAAACAAGGGTTATTTATTGTACAGGATACCATTAACGTTTGAGTTTTTCAAAAGTGGTTATAGAAGCCATGTTGGTTAAAAAATTAAAGATTAAAGATTAGAAAAGAGGATTAGGTCATAGTTTTATTCTACAAGCAAGAATTATAAAGTGTGAATATAACCGAACTAATTACCAAATAGAGGAAACTTAAATCGACTGTTTTCACTTAGCTCAATCCAGTACATATTGCCTGTGGCTTGTGAGAACAATGTGCTGTAAGTCCTTTTGTAACAGGCTGAGTACTTATCCAGAAGGTTTCTACAATTTTGCTGGTTTTATAACAAATATTACAGTTCATTTTCTCTAATTCAAACATGAAATTTGATTTCACTTAGGATAAAATTGATCTAACCATAAACGCTTTTCTCCACTAGTGTTCTTTTCGAGGACATGTTTAACTTTTTTGCAGCTCTGAGGCATTTCAAATATAAATTTTATTACACATTAACTTTGAAAGCCATCCAACAACATGTATGGTTATTAAAAACCTTTAGTCTGCGATCGACCATTTGTTGGACTTGGCCTGGCAACTGATCAGGGGCAAGACGCACCTCGCCGTGTGCCTTTAGGTGGCCGGACATCCAAAGCTTAATGCATACACCCTTCACATCGGCTACAGGTCGACGCATTTACATGTTTTTGGTGGGTTTTTAAAATGAATGTGTCACAAAATACATAATTGAAACGTCTCAGAGCTTATATTTCACAAATTACTGTCTGTGGAACACAAAAATCAGTTTAATGTAATGTTCAAATCGTAAATTGTGTGTGTACAGTAATTTTGAAAAAACATTTTGCGCAGACTGCCCTTTTAAAGCACACGATGATCAAAATCTGGAATTATAAAGTGTGAACCAATTGTCAAAAGTAATTATATTGAAGTGAATTTTATTTTATTAAGAAAACGAGCACAAAATTAAAACCATATAGTATCAAAAGATCGCTGTTGAGAAATCAACATCCAAAAAGATCGCTGGAAATTCAACCTGGTAAAAAAATTTGCCGACCTGTCCAAGTGCAAATCTTTCAAGGCAAAATGTACCGTGGTAACTGAATTTAAACACCACAAAGGAAGAAAAAAAATATTGACATAACAAAGAACTTAATACTAACAGCAATGAAACAAAGTGAAAGGATCTGCCAAAAACACCTTCGTATCTGCAATTAGTAACTGAAAAACCTGTCAAAATAAACTGAATATCACGTTCTGTACTCAGGGTAATTGGGGTAAGCGCCGTAGAACCTTGTGGGGTGCAGATCTTGTATTGAATCTTAAAACACACTTGCATTCCAATGCATCATTGCACCTCCAGCTGATAGTACCCACGGGCCTCTTGCCAAGTGCCTCATCAATAGGAATATTATCGCAGAAAACATTTTAAATAATATAAATGGACAAGTGCGAGTTGAACTCGCGTGGAGAGGGTTCCGTACAATGAATATGTTATCTACCATGTTTTTTAAATCTGACCCAAATTTATTTGTGTTAACTAAAAAAAGTAAGTATGGTACCAGATTAAAGAGGGAAATTGCTGAATATATTGTCTATTGTTGAATTCTGTCATGTCATTTATTCTTGAATACATGGACTAGACCAGAGTGGTAGAAGGTATTCTGATATTTCATTTTTTGATTTGTCCTTAAAATTAATATTGAAGTCTCCTGCTATAATATCACTGATAAACTCCTTTAAGTAAAACTAAATGATCTGCATGTACTGAGATATGCTGATACCGAATATGACATCCGTTTTTCTGTATCACCTAAAGTTTTTTTTGGAGGCCCACATTTTATCAGGATTTTATCAGGTTTTCATCAGGATATTTGCTGTCATGAAGAATAGATATGCAGGAAAATCGGTACAGAATATGTTAGCAGATTATTCTTGGAGCCTCAAGCAAGATGTTTCTAGTGGCAGTTACAAATAAAAAGAGTTCAAGAGAGAAATTTTGAAAATGTGAGTAAAAATGTCTTGTTACCTTGTGCTTTTTTTATTTTTTTGCATGAAATTTCTTCCTAGAGCAGTCCCATATTTTTTATATTTCTTATTTATTCACTTCAATATAAATATTATATTTCATGAGCACAGAAACAAAAATAATTTCAAATTTCGATGTGTGGAAATGAAAAGAAAAAATTAAAATCCAGGAAAAACACGAGAGGTGATACAGTATTTCTACTTTCAGGTTTGGATTCAGCGTAGTCGAGTTATAAATAATCACCTATTTTTGTTCATAGGAGCAAAAAAAAGTTTAGATTTGTCTATCAGTGTAATCTTTTCGTTTGCACTGATAGCATTCTTATTGCATTTGACGGCAGTTTTCAGAAGGCATTTTTTTGATTTTTAAACGGTTAGGAATTGAACACCAAATGCTTTGAATTGGAGGCATTCAGAATGCCCACCCCTTGGACTATCTATTAATAAACCTTTCTTGGAGCAATTATCTAGGTCATTGACGTAATTTCAATTTATATATGCTATAGCGCCCCATCCCGGGTTTGCATTCGATACATTAGGACCATCTATTCTGCACATTGGCTCAAAACCTTCCAGCTTAAAATTGTCGCTTCGGGTACCCCAAGTTTCTACAAATAAGGTGATATGAGATGAATTAATTGTACAGTCAGTTCTTACATCTAGTAAATGTTTACGTAATGATTGTGCATTATAAAAGATTATCTGAATTTCGTCTCCTGGTGACTGCAAAAATTAGTACCGGGGTATCAATTTATTTTCTATCAGTCTCATGATTTCCAGTCTTTAAAAATCATCAGTAACTGGAGATAAGGGAGAGTTAGCAGACTCTTGAGAAAGAGTGGATAGACGACAGAGGAAGCACTCCTTTAGCTCCGTTCTGTAGTGAGCAAATGGTGAGCATATCAATAGAATAATCGGCGACCGCTAGACTACACAAAGTGGGAATAGCCAAGTTTTGCTTCAAGACATCGAGAGAAGAGTGGGAACTGCAACAACATCAAATGTACATCTAAAGTAAGATTTCGTGAATAAGAAATTATTTAGAATAGCAGTGGCATCCTTGAAGAAGTCTATCCATTGTGAGCCTTTAAAAATTTTTTTATCGAATTTTCATTAAGTACTTTTACTGTATTAATTCTAAGCGTTTTCATGTGTATATTTGTATGATATTGCAAAATTTAATCCAAAAAAATAAGTCCGAGCCACGCCGGGGTTATCACTTAGCTTATTAGGTAGCACATCATATCCAAATATTTCATAAAAATACATTTTGAATATATTCTGTGGGAATGTGTATATTTTGGAAACTGAGATGCTGATAATGCGATGATTGAACGTCCATTTCCCAGAAATGATTCAACGTTCATTTCATTGCTGATAATGCAATGACAGAACATTAATAATGTAGCGTCTATTGATGAGGTTAAGCAGTCACGCGTGTCTCCCTTGAGCTCCCTATCAAACATCCAGATGACTGGCAAAAATTTGTTTCTGGAAAGGAAAGAGAAAGAACGAGTATTGGTCATAGAATTAAACTTGGGCATTTGAAACATCTGAACAACGGGAGTTTCGAATAGAGCAAGAGGGTATAAGAGCTTCTACGTCAAGGGCAAGAAAAACTTGAGTATAAAATATCTGGTGATGCTCCGCAGTGGTGAGGCCAGTCAAGAAGAGTTTAGATAAAGTCCCGGAATATCGCCTAGAAGTCCTGTTTTTCGTATTTTTCATAGAATGGATAGTATTTTTGCTCTTTGTTGTATTGATTGAGTTATTATTTAACCAACTGGGAGTTATGATCTAATTTTTTGAGATTGTTCTGTTTACCTACAAGTGTAATTAATCCTGCGCAACGCCATGTACTTCTGCTAGTTTATTTTATTTATTGTATTTATCATTTAATTAATCTGTTATTTTATTTTAATTAAATTTAAGTTATTTTTTATTTACTTAATTTATGTTTATCAAAGTCCATCATAAATATTTTATTTCATTTACTTATTAATGTATTTATAGCTTTTAATTGAAATGGCAAAATGTATAATGCAGAAAAAAAAACATTAGGAAGCAGTCTTCACGACGCCGCCATCTTAGTATAACAGAAAAAGGGACACCCATTATTGGTCTCTGGTTTCACCCCTCTGGCCAAAAAGGGACATTAATTCTCAGACATGACATTACATGATACTTCCCTGTCCAGGAATTATCACCCTGTTTTTAACATCATCTAAAACCACAGATATAGAGGAATAGATCGGGAATGCCATTGTGTTCGTTGAAGCCACAGATATAGAGAAATACGTTCAGCTGCCATCTAGGTCACTACAGAATACGAAAAATTACAACCAAACACCACACACCTATTCACCATTGTACCTTGTATTTTATTCTAACTTACTTAATTAACTTTATAACATTAAATATTCTAAGAAAAAGCATATGAATCGAGTACTTGCTGCTTACACGTGTAGTACGGTAAGATGGCGGTAGCTGACTTCACTAGCGCCAATGAGAAAGGTACGGGCATTGCCGATCTATTCCTCTATATCTGTGTCTAAAACCCTATTAACGACGGTACAGTTGTATGTATCTGCTCACACGCCATAACTTTTTAAAGGATTGGCCTAGAGGCTTAAAATTTTCTACACACGTAGGCCTTATAGGACGGAGGGAAAAATATAGCTAATCCTCTAGGGTGGACCAACCATGTGTTTTTTGTGATTTCCCCAACTGACTTTCTTTCAAGTCCATAGAGTTTGAGCAATTTGTGACGTCGGAGTTTGACTGTTGACGTCAGAATTTAAAGAACACTATTTGAAGTATAGCGAATCCTCCCTCTACTACTCGTAAAACTTTGGTGCCATAACTTTTGAAAGGATTGACCTAGAGGCTTGAAATTTTGTACACACTTATGCCCTATACAGAGGACGGTGCGAAAAATATAGCGAATCCTCTAGGGTGGCCCGGGGCCCCTCAGGGGCCACTTGTATGAATTTCAAGTTTCCTTTATTATCTTTTGAACAAGGAGGGCAAAAGTCCTGAAATTTCGTAAATTTGTAGTGCGGTTCTAAAAAAATAAAACCAATATACAAGAAAAATGATATAAGCCTCTAGGGCTCCACTGGAGGTCCTAAGGCCCCAAATACAATTGAAGCTATAACATTTGAACGGAACGACCTAGGAACCTGAAATTTTGTATATTTATTGTTGGAACTAAAAATAATATAGCAAATATACAAAAAAATGTGATGTAGGCCTATGGGGCCCGCCAGAAGACCCCAAGCCATTATAACTTTTGAACGGAAAGGTCTAGAAACCTGAAATTTTTTATATTTTAAGTTTGGTACTAAAAAATATAGCCAATATAGAAGGAAGTCATATAAGCCTCTAGAACCCCGCCAGGGGCCTCAAGGCATCAAATACAATTGAAGCTATAACATTTGAACGGAAAGGCACCTGAAATTTTGTATATTCATAGTGCGGTACAAAAAATTGATGCAAATTTACAAAAAAGTAATATAGGCCCCAGCAGAGCCCCACAGGCCCCAAACGCAAGAAAAGCTACAACTTTTAAACGAAAATCTGAAATTTTGTTTACTTATAGAAAATTACTTAAAAATTTAGCTAATATACACCAAAAAACTGGTATAGGGCTCTAGGGTCTCGACAGGGGCCCTGAGCCCCCAGTCACAAATCTAGCTATAACTTTTGAACAGGAAGTCCAGAAATCTGAATTCTTGCATATTCATAGTGTGTTATTATAATTTTAGCTCTGATACACTAAAACTTGTACAGTCTTCTGGGGCACTGGCAGGGGCCCTAAAAACAAACAGAGCTATAATGATTGAACGAAAAGGCTTAGAAATCTGAAAATCTGTATACTTATATTAATTTACAAAAAAATTTTAGCTATTATGCACGAAAAACTGGTATAAGGCTCTTAGGTCTGCACAGGGACCCTGAAACCCAAATCACAAGTAAGCTCTAATATTTCAATAATAAAAAGGCCTAAGAACTTGGAGATTTATATTTTTACAGTGTGTTACTTAAAAATTATAGACAATATACAAGGAGACTAGTATATGCCTCGGGCCCCCCTGGCGGCCTCAAATACAATTGAAGCTCTAAAATTTGAACGGAAAGGCCTACGGTCCTGAAATTTTGTTTAATCATAATGTGGTATTTAAAAATTTAGCTAAACCATATACAAAATTACAAAAGTCTCTTGGCAGGGCCCCTTGCAGCGTCAATTTCAAAATAAGCTATAAATTTAAAACCTGAAATGTTTTATATTCATAATGTGTTGCTTAAAATTTTAGATATTACACACTAAAATTGATATAGTCATCTGAGGCCTCGGCAGGGGCCGCGAAGCTCCAAATACAAATCAAGCTATAATTTTGTACGAATAAGGCCTAAGAACCTGAAATTTTCTATTTATGCCGCTACTGCTCGTAACATTTTGATGCTAAAACCCTTTTATCGTTGGATAACGATGCCTTAATTAAGTTTTTTATTAACCGATCATTCCACTCTGGACTCTAGATCTCCCGGTTTGACTAAACTTTCCCTTTTTGTAATAACTTTATTTAGAGTTCTTTATAATTTTCTAATAATTATTATCCTTTATTTAGATAATTATCTAAATATTAGCAGATGTACCCGGCGTTGCCCGGGATAATTACACTTGTAGGTAAACAAAACATTCTCAAAAATTAAATTTTTACTCCCAATTCGTTAAATACTAAGTCAATCATTACAACACAGAGCAAAGGGACTATCCATTCTACGAAAAATACGAAAAACAGGAATTCTAGGTGATATACCGGGACTTTATCTAAACTCTTCTTGAGTTGCCTCACCACTGCGGAGCATCATCAGATCTTACCTTATCTGGTACAGAGGGTAGATTATCGCAAGCGATAATCTGCGGCACCTACTCCTACGAGGGAGTTTTGCGCCATCCCATTAATAACGACTGCTACGAAATGACAGTAGCAGTCGGGACAGACGGCTTAACGTGCCCTCCGAAGCACGGGGGGTTTCATGATGGAAAAGCTGCTGGGGATAAACGAACCAGAGGCTGTCACCAACTGCTGGAACACCAGCTATGGTCAATCGGCAAATGGGTCAGACCAAAGTCCCCCAACAGCCGCGCCCCAAATAGCTGTCCCGCCAGCGGTGGCCCTCAAGCCCAGGCCGTCAGCTGGCCGCGCCTGAAGTTGCTGAACTCCATCGATTGGCAAGCCAACCGACGAGACAACCAGGCCACGGCCACCCCTAGCATCATCAGATACTTTAGACTCAAGTTTTTCTTGCCCTTGACGTAGAAGCTCTTATACCGCCTAGCTTTATTCGAAACTCCCGTTGTTCAGATGTTTCAAATGCCCGTATAGCTTTTTCTATTTTAGTTGCAGAGTTTCTCTGGCCAATATTCATTCTTTCTCTTTCCATTCCAGAAACATAAATTTTGTTAGTCGTCTGGACGTTTGATAGGCAACTCAAGGAAGACACACGTGACTCCTTTGCCTCAGCAATAGACACTGCCTTATTAATGTGCTGTCACTGCATCATCAATCTATGCTCATTATTATTAATTCTTGGAAACGTACGTTCAATCATCGTATCATCAGCATCTCAGTTTCCAAAATATGTACATTCCCACAGAATATAGTCAAAATATATTTTTAGGAAATGTTTGGATCTGAAGGAGTTCTTACCATTTGCTCAATATGGCACGGTGCTAAAGGAGTGCTGCCTCTGTCGTCTTTCCACTCTTTCTCAATAGTCTGCTAACTCTCCATTATCTCCAGTTATTTATCATTTTTAAAGATTTTCAAGAAATTTTTAAGTACTAAGAACTCTCTTTTCTAAGAAAAACCTGAATAACAGGACTTCTATGCATTGTTACAAATTCAATCTATATTACAAAAAATTTGCCTTACAGTGTTGGTCATGAGATATACAGGGTGGTCCATAAGTCTGTCCCCCCTTTTATTTTCTGAACCGAAGCAGATATGTCAATTTTGATGAATCCAATGAATAGGAAGTTGTGGGTGGCCTATCCCATGGTGCACTTTTCATCATCCCAAATATGCAAATTAGGACACATTCAAAATTTATCTCAAAAACCGTAAGGGATAGAGAAAAAAACCCAATTGCAAACTTGTTCAGCATAAAAAACCAAACAAAACAAAAAAAAATTCATCCAAATCGGACCAACGGTTCCCAAAAAAAGTTAATTGCAAATGCTAATTGGCACTCACATTGCATTTGCATCTTCCTGTCCCCCCCTGTTGGGATTTATCCACTGGCCCTTTAAATGCTGAAACTTTTTGATGAAGGGGGAAGAAACTGCCAATCAGGTCTGAAAAATGGCAGAATACAGTAGAGAAGAAATGGTTGGTATGGTTTTATGTTTTGGATTTGCACATAATTACAAAGGTGCAGCCAGGGAATACCAAGTTAGATATCCCAATGCTAGAGTTCCCACTTCTAAGAAAATTCGCCAGGTTGTTCAACGATTTCAGCAAACAGGAAGTGTCAGTCATCAGACCCGGCAAGGTAGACCAACAACTGTCACATCAGAGGACTCCAGCACAGCAATTTTAGCTGCTGTTTATGCTAATCCTCATTGTAGTACTCGATCAGTTGCTGAAGAAGCTGGCTGCAGTCATCAATCAGTATTAAGATTACTTCATATGCATGGATTCCACCCTCATCATGTCCACTGCCACCAAGGATTGAAGCCAACAGACTACGATTTTCGTCTTGAGTTCTGCAATTGGCTGCTAAATCGCATCGACGATGACCTAGGCTTTCTCAATTTTGTCTTGTGGTCAGACGAAGCCAGCTTCTCTCGATATGGTCTGGTTAATAAACACAATCTCCATTATTGGGCAACAGAAAACCCTAGATGGTTACAAGAAGCTGTGCACCAGGTGAATTGGAGAGTGAATGTCTCGTGTGGAATCATCAATGGTGGATTGGTTGGTCCATTGTTCTACGAAGGGACGTTGACATCTGCACGATACAGAGACATGATAATAAATGTTGTAGTGGCAGAATTTGCAGATGAGCTTCCTTTAGCATCACTTCGAAGGGCATGGCATCAACATGATGGGGCTCCAGCCCATTCAGCAGCAGCTACTTGTGATCATCTCGATGCAATGTTTCCAGGTCAGTGCATGGAAACATGCCAATTCATCGGCCTGCACGCTCACCAGATCTTTCCCCTAATGACTTCTTTTTGTGGTGTTACCTTAAGGACAATGTTTATTCCACTCAGCCAACTTCTATGCTGGATTTGCAACAGAGAATTCAGACTGCCTGCCAATCCATTACATCTGATGTGGTAACAAGAGTGATGGCATCTTTGAAACTATGTGCTCAGTTGTACATTGGTGCTGAAGGGCATCATGTGGAACATACCCTTTAGAGTGTTACCAACGTGATTCGCTTTGGTTTGGCCCAGTTGGCTTTTTTTTAGTTTCAGATGGTTATTTACTTTTTTTAACTTTTTTTGGGGAACCGTTGGTCCGATTTGGATGTTTTTTTTTGTTTTGTTTGTTTTTTTATGCTGAACATGTTTGCAATTGGTTTTTTTTTCTCTATCCCTTACGGTTTTTGAGATAATTTTGAATGTGTCCTAATTTGCATATTTGGGATGATGAAAAGTGCATCATGGGATAGGCCACCCACAACTTCCTATTCATTGGATTCATCAAAATTGACATATCTGCTACAGTGATCCTTATATTGTCGATCCTTGCTTTATATTGGTGCATTGCATGTTGACACAATTGTTGATATCTATTGTTGCACAAACTTTTCCTTATATTGTTGGTCATGAGATATATATTGTTGGTCCATGCAGAGTGTTTGTGAATTGCGTGTTGGTACCATTGTTTATAACTATTGTTGCACAAACTTTGCATCGAATTGTTGGTCATGAGAAATTTCTCATTGATATGCCCTGTCATCATTATGAATATCGATTTATTATCAATAGTTATTATTTCTTCGAAATCTGAGGTAGACAGTGACCTTCCTCACGCTTTGAAGGTCACGTACGCAAAATTTCATCAAGATAGAAATAAAACTGTAGATTTGTATAAGAAACAAACAAACTCACCCACAAACCCTCAAACATCCTTCTTTATATATACAGATAGTAGATAGACTAGCAAAGGACCCGGCAATACCCGGGATATTTACACTTGTAGGTAAACAGAATAAATCTCCAAAAGTTAAATTATAACTCCAAATTGATTAAATAATAACTCTATCAATACAACACAGTGCGAAGAGACTATTCATTCTACGAAATATACGAAAAACAGGAATTCTACGTGATATATCGGGACTTTATTTAAACGCTACTTGACTTACCTCAGATTAAAACAATGTCCATCTTCACCACCGGGGAACATCACTGGATACCTTGGACCCAATTTCACTTGCCTTTGACATAGAAGCTCATAAACCCTCTTGCTCTGATCGAAACTCCCGTTGTTCAGATTTTCCAACGCCCATATAGCTTTTTCTGTTTTAGGTGCAGAGTTTCTTTGACCAATACTCACTCTTTCTCTTTTCATTCGAGACACATAAATTTTTGCCCGTCGTCTAGAATTTTGATGGGGGAGCTCAAGGGAGATACGTGCGAATCGTTTGCCTTGCCCTCTCATTTTATCATTTTATGCCCATTATTAATAATTCTTGGAAACGAACGTTCAATCATTGCATTAACAGCATCTCAGTTTCCAAAATATTCACATTCACAGAGTTTAGTCAAAATGCATTTTTAGGAAATGTTTTGTTCTACTATGCTACCAAATAAGCAAGATGATAACCCCGGCATGGCTCGGACTTGGACTCCATTATCTCCAGTTACTGATCATTTTTTGAGATTATCAAGAAATTGTTAAGTACTGATAATTCTCAATTCTAAGAAAAGGGTTAATATCAGGAATTCTATGAATAGTTACAAATTGAAACTTTTTTTTTATATAGCACAAACTTTGCCTTGCATTGTTGTTCATGAGATATATATTGTTGTTCTCTGCTTTGTTTTGGTGAATTGCGTGTATATACCATTGTTGTTACCTATTGTTGCACAAACTTTGCCTTGCATTGTTGGTCATGCGATACCTCTTATTAATATGCCCTGCCATCATCATGAATATCGATTTATTACCAATAGTTTTTATTTGAAATCTGAAGTATACAGTGACTTTCTTCATATGCTGAAGGTTAAGTACAAAACTTCTTCAAGATCGGAATAAAACTGTAGATTTGCATTAAATACACATAAACCCACGAACAAACATTCTTCTTATATATAAAGAAGGATGTTTGTTTGCTTGTTTGTGTGTGGGTTTGCAATTATGAAATTTTGCGTACTTGACCTTCAAATAGCGAGGAAGATCACTGTCTACATCAGATTTCGAAAAATTTAATTACTGATAAAAAAAATCGACATTCATGGTTATGGCAAGGCATATTAATGTGAAATATGTCATGGCCACAATGCAAGGCAAAGTTTGTGCAATATAGATAAGTTTCTATTTGTAACAATGCATAGAATTCCTGTTATTCAGGCTTTTCTTAGATAAGAATGTTTATTAGTACTTAATAATTTCATGAAAATCTTTAAAATGATCAGTAACTGGAGATAATGGAGACTTAGCAGACTATCGAGAAAGAGTGGAAAGACGACAGATGAAGCACTCCATTAGCTCCGTGCTGTATTGAGCAAATGGCAAGCAAGTTAATAGAAGAATCGGCGACTGCTAGACTACACAAATGCTACGCGTCCACTGGCAAAAATAATCTAGTTATTTAAGTTCTGGATCTTTAATATCCAGGTTATCTGTGGGTGTCCATTACAAAGGATCCCAGGTATAAAGAAAACCTGGTTAATTATCCTAGACAAAAAAGGTTAGGGAAAAATAAATTAGTTATGGACGTTATAACTGAAACAAATGAGTCATAACCGTGATATTTTCATCTTCGTTTAAAATGGTGGCAGATTCCCTCGCTTCGCTCACAGACAAAAATTTTGCTAGACCCTACTTTGTTGTGTGTTTAAAAATAAATATAATGAAAGGAATCATAAATTCATCGCCAGGCCTCTTGCATATTACGGGCCGAAGACATTTGTCTTTTGTAAACATCTATTTGTTAGTTTTATCGCTATTGAAAACATCGTAAGCAGCGACCGACGGCCCACTTCGATCAAAGGCGCCATTTCGTCGCAAAATGGACAATATGAGGAGGCTGACGCGAGAACATTAAAACCATCGTCATAATAAACTACTTTTCCTCTGCAGTGGACACCACAAAAGGTTCGAGTTTAAAAAAAAACTGTATCTTTAAGATCTAGAACTTAAATAACTAGGATATTTTTGGCAGTGGACGCGTAGCAAAAGTTATGAATGGCCAATTTTTGCTTCAAGATATCGAGAGACTAGTGGAATTGCAGCAATATCAAGTGTACATCTAATGTAAGATTACGTGAGTAAGAAATTATTTAGACTAGCAGTGATATCCTTGGAGAGGTCCATCCATTGTGAGCCTTTAAAAATTTGTTTTCAAATTTTCAATAAGAATTTTTACTGTATGAATTCTATTATTTCACAGAGTAAAGGGACTATCAATTCTACGAAAAATACAAAACACAGGAATTCTAGGTGATATACCGGGACTTTATCTAAACTCTTCTTGACTTGTCTCACCATTGCAGAGCATCACCAGATATTTTAGAGTCAAGTTTTTTTGCCCTTGACGTAGAACTTCTTATACCCTCTTGCTCTGTTTGAAACTCCCGTTGTTCAGCTGTTTCAAATGCCCATATAGCTTTTTCTGTTTTAGTTGCAGAGTTTTTCTGACAAAAACTTGTTTTTTCTCTTTCTTTTCGTGACACAAATAAATTTTTGCCTGTCGTCTGGACGTTTGATAGGGAACCCAAGGGACACACGCGTCATGAGATATATATTGTTGGTCTGTACAGAGTGTTTGTGAATTACGTGTTGATACCATTGTTGATAACTATTGTTGCACAAACTTTGCCTTGCGTTGTTGGTCATGATATATTTCTCATTAATATGCCTTGTCATAACCATGAACATCAATTTTTTATTAATAATTATTATTTTTTCGAAATCTGAGGTAGACAGTGACGTTCCTCATGCTTTGAAAGTCAAGTATGTAAAATTTCATCAAGATCGGAATAAAACTGTAGATTTGTATAAGAAACAAACAAACAAACCCACAAACAAACAGACAAACAAACAGCCGTAGCCCAGTTGTCTCGCCTTGCTTAATGCAATGGTAGAGTTAGCAACCTTGGGCGTGGTTAATCACAGGTTGGGTGACCACCTGGAAATGTCTAGCGCCCCCCGTGCTTCGGAGGGCACGTTAAGCCGTCGGTCCCGGCAGCTACTGTTTCCTGTAGCAGTCGTCACTAGGGATAGTACAATAGACTCAGAGAGTCACAGTGCTCAGGTTTCTAGTATAACCACTTCGGTTTCTAGTATAACCACTTCGGTTTCTAGTATAACCACTTTGGTTTCATGGTAACCACCCCTTACAGTTCAACCATCATCCATATATATATAGATAGACTAGCAGAGGTACCCGGCGTTGCCGGGGATAATTACAATTGTAGGTAAACAGAAAAATCTGAAAAAATTAAATTATAACTCCAAATTGGTTAGATAATAACTCAATCAATACAACTCCGAGCAAAGGGACTATCCATCCTACGAAAAACAGGAATTTTAAGTGATATACCGGGACTTTATTTAAACTCTTCTTAACTTGCCTCACCACTGCGAAACAACACCAGATATATTTTAGACACAAGTTTTTCTTGCCCTTGACGTAGAAGCTCTCATACACTGTTGCTCTAATCGAAACTCCCGTTGTTCAGATGTTTCAAATGCCCTTATAGCTTTTTCTGTTTTAGTTGCAGAGTTTCTCTGACCAATACTCGTTCTTTCTCTTTTTTTTCCGGGCACAAATTCTTTCCAGTCGTCTGGATGTTTGATAGGGAGCTCAAGGGAGACACGTGTGTCTCCCTTGCCTCATCAATTAACTCTGCCTTAGTAATGTTTTGTCACTGCATCATCATTTTATGCTCATTATTAATAATTCTTGGAAACGAACGTTCAATCATCGCATTATCAGCATCTCAGTTTCTAAAATATACTCATTCCTACACAATTTAGTCAAAGAGTTTTTTAATGAAATGTTTGGATCTCATGTGCTACCAAATAAGCTAGGTGATATCCCCCGCGTGACTCAGTAGGGAAGAGCTTATGCCAAATAGATAAGTTTCAATTTGTAACGATGCATAAAATTCATGTTATTCAGGCTTTTCTTAAAATTGAGATTTCTTAGTTCTTTACAATTTCTTAAAAATCTTAAAAAATGATCAGTAGGTGATAACCCAGCGTGGCTCGAACTTTTTTTTTTGATTAATTTTGCAATATCTTAAAAATAAACACAAGAAAACGCTTAGAATTAATACAGTAAAAATTCTTAAGGAAAATACGACAAAAAATTTTTAAAGGCTCACAATTGATGGACCTCTCCAAGGATGCCACTGCTAGTCTAAACAATTTCTTACTCACGTAATCTTACTTTAGTTGTACACTTGATGTTGTTGCAGTTCCCACTCTTCTCTCGATTTCTTGAAGCAAAACTTGGCCATTCTTCACTTTGTGTATTCTAGCGGTCCACTATACTTCTATTCACTTGGTTACCATTTGCTCATTACAGCACGGAGGTAAAAGAGTGCTTCCTCTGTCATCTTTCCACTCTTTCTCAGTAGTCTGCTGACTCTCCATTATCTCCAGTTACTGATGATTTTTAAAGATTTTCAAGAAATTAAGTACTAAGAACTCTCTTTTCTAAGAAAAGCCTGAATAACAGGAATTCTATGCATTGTTACAAATTGAAACTTATCTATATTGCACAAACTTTGCCTTGCATTGTTGGTCATGAGATATATATTGTTTGTCCGTGCAGAATGTTTGTGAATTGAGTATTGATACCATTGTTGATAAGAATTGTTGAACAAACTTTGCCTTGCATTGTTGGTCATGAGATATTTCTCATTAATACTTTGTAATAACCATGGATGTCAATTTTTTAATCAATAATTATTATTTTTTTGGAAATCTGAGATAGACAGTGACCTTCCTGATGCTTTGAAGGTGAAGTATGCAAAATTTCATCAACATCTTAATAAAACTGTAGATTTGTATAAATAACAAACAAACCCACAAACAAACCCATAATCAAATATCCTTCTTTATATACGAGGGTTGGGGCATAAGTCATGGCAACTATTTTTTTATTAGAATTCAAGCATGGGTGGAAAATGTGAAATATACAGATGAAAGAACAAGGAATGGACGAAATGTACGGACATTTAACAACACGCCAACACTTTGCTTCTCATTTTTATTAAGGTAGTTGACAACATTACAGGTTTCATGTTCTGGAATCATGAAGCCTGTAATGTTTCATAAGTTTCATGCTTCTGGAAAATTTAATCTGGAACATGATTACAGATTTCATTTTCAGAATAAGTAACAGAAATCATCCCTTATGATACCATCCCTTAGCTCTGAGAAAAAAAAATAGTTGCCATGACTTATGCCCCAACCCTCGTATATAGAAAGAAGATTAAGACATAGATTTCCTTATTCTTCTGTTCATTTGTGAGGGGGAGTAGGACAGCTCTTCTAACTTTGTGATGGAGAGCTGCCAACTTTTGCGGATGACAATGTTTGGAATCCTTTCTTGATAAATGCCGCTATGTAGTTCGGTTTTCGATAGACCCCGAAAGCCAAACTACCACCCTCACGGGAAATCAATACGACCAATAAGGCCAATTTTTGTGAATTGAATGTTAAGGCCCTAAACGCCGTCTTGAAATGATCATAGCAATCGAAAAGGACGTTAATACTAATCAAACAAAACCAACCAATTAATGGACGACCCCATACGGGAATTGTAAAAGAGAGAAAGCGGCAGACGGCGAATCGCACCCTTCATGCGAACGATTAACATGCTGAATCCTTCGCTTGAGAGGTTTCTGAAATTCGTTTATTTACGTGACAAATAAAAATGTTTCATGAAATTAAATTATAATAATTAAGGGACTGATAATATTTGCTGAAATATATGCCTAAAGCTTTTGGTAATTTAATATTTTTTATCACTACCAATGTAGGTAATGATCTGGGAAGACAAAAACCTGCGCTTCAAAGTTCCACAAAAGGGAAGGCAAAAGCAGATTTGGCATTGAAAGGCCTTTTGTCCCATTATGAACGTGAACGGCCGTCATGCACAAGAACCGAAGGTAAATACAAGTTGTGTCTAAAAAGGTAAGCACAAGGTGAATAGTAGAATACAAAGAAAACAGAAGATACGAACAAACTTCTTTTATTGACTTTCAAATTAATCGCCATACCCTTTGACAACGTTTGTAAAGCTGCTGAGAGCTGTCAGCGAAAGCTTCTTTTGGAATCGCTCGAAACGTTAATGTCACACGTTTTTTGATGTCCGATATGTTTGCAAAATGTGTGCCTTTGAGGCGGGGAAACAAAACGAAGTCTACGGGCGCCAGAGTCGTAGAGTGCGGTCTATATTTGAATACATCTACGCCGCGATTAGCCAGCAAGATACACACACGAATCGCACTGTATGGGTGGGCGTTGTCTTGCAACGAAGTCCACTGTCCAGTCCTGTGCAACTCGAATGCGTCGGATGCGTTGTAGCAACTGTTTCAAGACTCCCTCGTAGAATTCGGCGTTGAAAGCGTGACCCCTCAGGTACACATTTCTGATAGTTCATGCCCTTGTTGTCGAAGAAGGTGATTAACAATTACTTTTTCCACACTCACAGCAATATGCGGTTAATATGACCTGCTCGTGAGAGTCCTATGATTCTTCCAATACGACCCATTTAAGAGAGTCATTGGACACAGATGTCAGTAAGAGTTGTTTGACCCGAATTTACGAGTCGCCATTCTTGGGTCAATTGACTCGACTGTACAAGACTTAAGACTCATTAACGGAATGTTTACTATACGCGTTAATACTATGCGCGTTACTATTACTTATTTACACATTTTTACGTACATATTTATATATTTTCACAGCTAATTACACATTTATATAGTCATATTTATACAAATTTACATACGTGTATATACCTATTTACACAATATACACAAATTTACACACGGATATATACCTATTTACACAAGTTTACACTTTAGTACACATCCGTATAGAATATTTACACATTTAAACACACACGTACACAAATTTACACAGGTTTACACATGTTTACGCTTATGTACACCTCTGTACAGCTTATTTACACAAGTTTTACACATATTTATACATATATCTGCACAAATTTATACACGTGTATACACAATATACAAGTTTACACAGGTGTATACACATATTCACACAGATTTACATACGTCTATACACCTATTTACACAAGCTTACACTTTTGTACACATCTGTATAGCATATTTACACATTTATACCACAGGTACACAAATTTACACACGTGTATACACCAATTTACACAGGCTTACACACCTATTTACACAGCGTATACTGATATTTACACAAGTTTACATTTGTATAACGACCTGTATTTGTATTTTATCGTCTTTGCAGTCAAAATTCGCCAGCAGACGATAGAACTCCAAGCATGTAGGCAGAAAAAAGGATTTTAATGATAAATCTGTTGCTAAATTCTAAAATAACGATCGCCGTGTTCATAGAGTTGACAGCTCTTGAACGGTAGCAACAATACGAAGAGAAACGACATTTTTTTAAAATTTTTAAACTTCAATTTTTTTAAATTATTTATTGATTTAAGAATACATTCAACTTATAATGTATAATGCAATAAATTCACCATCACCTAACAGAAATGATTTGCACAAAAAGCAAGGGATTATTTTTGTTGTAACCATTACATCGTTCTCATTATAAATCTGCAAGATTCCTTTTACATTCCTTTGGGTAGGCTAAATGGAAACTATCACGTATTGCAGAAGAGGAAGGCTCATATTATAAGATGGATCATAGTATCCTTTGCAATCTGAAATATAGAAAAAAGGATGAGTTTTAGATCAATGATTTACACTCCCTACAATAATGGAAAGGGAAATAGCGACATTTTATTTTAGTTAATATGTTATTCGACCTCCGTGCTCAAATTAAATCAGCCACTCTTCTTACTTTCAATAAGGCTCCGATACACAGCTTCCGGTGTTTAGATCTATTCTTGCTGCGAGAAACTAGCCATGTTGTTAGCAGTCGATAATAATGAATGCTGTTCAGTGGAAATGCATTTCAGATCACAACGAGTAAATAAAAAATAATCCTAACAATATTGAATAAGAAAACGTGTCAGCAAATAAATTTGGAACTATTAAATAAGTATAATTTACGTTAGAAAATAGTTTAACTTACTTAGATTCCTTTTTTCGTATAATTTTTCTTGAACTGGTAAAATTTGAAGGAGCAAGACGAACAACGAACAAAATGGCTTATTCAACGTCGAGTTTTTGAGGGAGACTGTTCTCGCACTCAGAGTTGAAGAGACTATCCCTCCTGATATATAGTCTCTAGATAACTTGTCCCATCCATAGTCATATTAAGACTAGTATTAGTTCTAATAATTTTGTATTAATCTTCTTACTAACACGAACGGCGAAATCGTCCAGTATCGCTATCCGCCATGTTTTCGTAACTTGATTTCGTATCTCTACCGGAAATGATTCCCATTTCCTATGACTTGGCTCGTAAAGCTGAGTATGGCGCTGTTAGATGAGGCGGGGGTTCGTAAACACTTAAAGATGGATGATACAACTTATCTACGAAGTACTGTATTCTTATAATCGATTCAGAGAGCTATAACCTAATAAAATGAGTCCTACGATCTGGAAATTGCTGTGAGTGCAGGATTTTTGCAGACAATCTATCTGGGACATGGGGAAGACGGTGAACGCCACTTCAGTGACTGTCGTTTGGACTACGGATCGAAATGGTAGCACCAGCTCTCATCCCCTGTGACTGTGGTTTGTAGGAACCATGGATTCCGAAGACACATGCCAAAGAAATCTTCAGAGGTTTTCATGCGTGTTGTCTTTTGCTCGTCATTCAGTTTCTGCGGCACAAATCGGGAACAGATCTTCCTCTTACCCAAATCTTCTTGGACGATAGTGTACACACGGTCCTTGCTAACCCTCAAATATTTCGCTATCAATCACAGAAGCAGTCGCCGATCGTGCGCCATCCTCTGTCGCACTTGCTCGATATTATCTAGAAAATTGCTTGTTGACGGTCAACCCGAATGTGGCATATCATCAACAGGTTCCTTTCTGTCGCGAAAGCACCTGAATTAGTCGTAAACATAATTTATGCTTACGACTTCTGTTCCGTATACATGTACCAACATTCCATGAGTCTCCGAGGCCGTTTTCATCAATTTACAACAAAACTCCACTGATTAGAAGAAAGTAATTGGACACCCATCCACCCGGCAAAAAATGGGCCTTTCGCTACCACAGGTGTCACTATTGTATGGAAAGGTGTCACTATTGACTCTAACTGAAGCATCATGCCGCGACAGGCGGAGCTGATAGAGTTCGAAAAAGGTGTCCTGGTTGGAATGTCGCTCCAAGGCGCATCCATACGAGAGATTGCCAGCAGCCGGAACCACCCGAAATCAACAGTGGCGTATGTGCTGAAGAAGTACAGGACCAATGGACATTGTACGAATGCACCAAGGCCTGGTCGTCCACCCGCATTGACCGGCAGGGACTGTGTGATTTTCGGTGAAAATCATGAACGTTTGCCAAAAGTGTGCACGAAACTGTAAATCCAGCCTTTGTGTGATTTTCGGTGAAAATCATGAACGTTTGCCAAAAGTTTGCACGAAACTGTAAATCGTCGGGTGCTGCAGCGGGAGATACGGAAGAACCGACGTTCGACGATGACCACAATCGCCGGGGAATTCCAGAAGGCATCTGGATGTCACATATCCACCAACACCCTCCGAAAGGAGGCCCACATGCTGTGCTATCACGGCAGAGCAGCAGCCCACAAGCCGCTAGTCACACCGGCGAACAAAACGAACAGAATGCAATGGGCCAGGGAACGCAAAGATTGGACCGTTGAGGACTGGAAACGTGTTCTCTGGAGCGATGAATCCCGCTTCACGTTGTTTCGATCGGGTGGCAGAGTTTGGGTGTGGCGTTTAGCTGGAGAACGGCTCCTTCCTGAGCGTATCATCCCAACAGCGGAAGAGGAATTATGGTGTGGGGATGTTTTCGTGTATGGTGTAGGCCCGGTAGTGAAGGTGGAAGGCACCATGAAGGGCTTCGGACTACACTACCATCCAGGACAATTCCGTTCTCCCAACCCTTTGGCAAACCTACGGTCTAGAGCCATGCCTGTACCAAGACGACAATGCCCGGCCACATGTTGCAGCTCATACCCTGCAATGGTATGCCGATAATAATGTTGAACGCATGCAGTGGCCAGCCCAGAGCCCCGACCTGAATCCCATCGAACATCTATGGGATGAAGTCGAGCGTCGGTTGAGGGGTAGTAGCCCAATCCCCAAAACACTACCTGAACTGTGGACGGCTGTACGGGACATTTGGCGGGAGATTCCTGTGGGGATCGTACGTACTCTCGTGGAAAGCATGCCCCGGAGAGTGGCCGCCGTGATTGCAGCCAGAGGGGGGGGGGGGGCGACAGGATATTAGCAATTATCAATAAAAGCAAATAAACGCACTGTGCGAGGTGTCCAATTACTTTTTTCCAATCAGTGTATATGCTCAGCGTTACTCCATTGCACTATGACATGAGTCTTCACGCTTATTATTTCTACTGGCCGCAGCAGGCAAATCCGCTGGGTTGTGTTTTTCGACATGTCTCGATGCGCATGCCCGTGTGTGCATTCCTCTACCACGTCGCAACATTTAGACGTCGGTCCATTCACTGAAACTTTTAGACACACCTTGTACAATATGGATTTATTATTTATTGACATGTATATCTCTACAGCAATACGATGTCACTTATAACGTTTTCTTTAATTGATATTTCACTAAAGAATCATTTTAAAGGTGAAACAAAAACAATTATTGTTATTTGTGATAATTTAAAATTTAATCCTCAATTTAATTTTCATTTTATTTTTCAATTTTTCATTAAAAGGAGTATTCATTTAAATCAATTGTATTTCTTTAATTCTGTTTATTTTTTATTAGTTAGTGATAAGAATGCACCTTGTGCATACGTTTATTCGTCCGTCAGTCCGCATGACAACCTTTTCAAATTCTGTTTTCAATAGTATGATCATCAAGGTTCCAGCCGAGCTAGGCTGTATCAACTTATAAGGCATTTTCGTAGATTTCTTCAAGTTAACTGCACGTAATTGGCCGTTAAACATTCTGTAATCAAAAATGAAGATGCTACTGCGTGTAAAACCAGGATATACGATATCTACTTCATCACAAAAAAGTTGACTTTTATTGGCATAGAAGTACATTTCTATCACAACTTGATCATCAGTCAGTATATAGGATTTATGAACTCCGTGATGGTAGAGGACCTTATTTTAAATATATTTTGCCAATAAATTGGGGCTAGCAAATGAATCCTTGATTCATAAACTAATTGTCAAACATCATATACACAAAACTTCCTGATAAGCCTCAAATGTATATGTACGAGGCATGTTTTTTAAGTAAGTACCGTTTTGGAATTAAAAAAAGACGTGCAAAGATATCGCAATAATTTTATTTTTACATGAAAGCCTGTACCTTAATCTACTTTTCTACATAATTTCCGTGAATATTGAGGCACTTGTCATAACGTGGCACCAGTTTTTGAATACCCTCCTCATAAAATTCTGCCGCCTGACTTGTTAACCACTGTATCACAAATGTTTTGACTTCGTTATCGTCTTGAAGACGCTGACCACGAACAAGTGCAGGAACAAATGGTAGTAGCTGGGCGCCAGATCAGGGCTGTATGGAGGATGATCTAGAGTTTCCCATTTAAAAGATTTGATGAGATCTTTGGTCCGATTAGCCACATGTGGACGGGCATTGTCATGCAGCAAAACGATAACCTTACTCAAATTGCCACGTCTTTTGTTCTGGATTGCACGACGCAGATTGTTCAATGTCTCACAATAAGACGCTGCATTGATTGTCTCATTACGAGGCAGAAACTCCACTAGCAATACTCCTTTTCTGTCCCAAAAAACTGTGCACATGATTTTCCGGGCAGAAATTGTTTGCTTAAACTTCACTTTTTTGGGTGATGATGAATGTCGCCATTCCATGGATTGTTGTTTCGATTCTGGTGTGACGTAGGCCACCCATGTTTCGTCACCAGTAACAATTTGGTCTAAAAAATCTTCACCTTCATTATGGTACCGCTCAAGGAAAGTCAATGCACTGCCTAAACGTTGGGTTTTGTGCAAATCCGTCAACATTTTTGGAACCCAACGTGAACACAATTTCCGGTAATTCAAGTTCTCGGTCACAATGCGATACAAAACACTACGAGAACATTGAGGAAAGCAGTCGCACAATGATGAAATTGTAAAGCGTCTGTTTTCTCTCACCTTTTCGTCCACTTTCTGCACCAAATCTTCATTAACGACCGAAGGACGCCCACTCCGTTCTTCATCATGCACATTTGTGCGGCCATCTTTAAATGCTCTCACCCATTTCCTTACCATTCCATCACTCATAATGTTTTGTCCGTACACTTCACAGATCTCACGATGAATATCGATCGGTTTTACGCCTTTAGCACTAAGAAATCGTATAACAGCCCGTACTTCACAATCGGCGAGACTCACGATTGTCGGAGGCATCTTAAACACTCAGTAAACAACGTATACAATGAAGAATCAGACTGTAATGGCGTCAGTGCGTAGACAAGAGATGTAGTTAACCAGCGCGCATGCGCGGAACGCCGACCGTAGCGCTGCGGCGGCGGAATCGCAAAACGGTACTTACTTAAAAAACATGCCTCGTATTTTCTTTATACATAAATAAAGTATATTGTGGAAATGCGACCTATTGCTTCTGTTCAACTCTAAATTTTGGTAAGTATTCCACAGTTTCTGAAGGTTTATTTTTGCTTTGTTTTTTCTCCCGTTAGTTTCTCTCTAGAAAACGGAGAAATTAAAAAACTTGAAACTGATGGTCACAACATTTTTAATACCCAAATAGTACATGTTTGTAAAATTTAAAAAAGCTGTTCAAGCTGTTGACCATGAGCTGCAAAGCATACCTCACAATGTCTTGTCATTGAATTTCTGACACGGCCAAAAATCCAGTGTGAATTTGAAATTTTTGTTTCTCTTTCAATATTTCATGTGACTCCCAGTTTTATTTAAATACTGTTATTTAAAAAAGCCATGCATGTGAGACAGATAATGGTAATTTATGTTCAAGAATTTAAATATTAAATAGTTATACCATTCGAAAAACAAGGTGAAATAGGTGTTTCGCAATGTTTTATGTATGGAGGATTTATTTGCAATCCCCTGTTTATTGGCAAAATATATTCAAAATAAGGTCCTCAACCACTCCTAATCGTTTTACGCAGAGTTCGTATACTGACTGACGATCACGTTGTGATAGGAATCTGTGCCAATAAAAGTAATTTTTTTTGCGAGGAAATGGATATCCTATATCCTGGTGTTATACGCAATAGCATCTTCATTTTTGATTAGAGAATGTTAAGCGGCCACTGTTAGAGCACGTGCAATTAATTTGAAGAAGTCTACGAAAACGCCTTATAAGTTGATACAGCCTAGCTCGGACAATCGACAATCGAACAACGGAGTGTACCTTTCTTCGAGTGGAAGCAACGTTTCCACAAAACTAAACCTACCTCAATAGATACCAAATGAAATGCACGGAGATTAGTAAGAAGATAACAATAGAGTGGAGACACGAAACACTCGCACGAATGTACCAAGAAAAGTACCACTATAAACAGCACTACCCGACTCACGAAACGTTTGCAACCATCTTTCGGCATTTGTGTGATGTGGAGACACCAAAGTACATAAAACAGGTTTTACCTGTTTTACTTTCTTTGGAGACACTTTAATACAGCGTGTCAGTGTAGTCTGTGACGCTCTTCGCGTACAGGCTGGAACATTCGAACGAGTGAGGCGTGTAAACGCTTATATTATACACGGCGTTGAAGCAAGCGAAGTTAAATTCACGTCCTTATATAACCAGCAGTATATTACTTGGAGTGTCTAACTTCCATGTTAAGCTGGGGCCCATCCTAGACCAACGGGAGTTTGTATGGTATTGCCATCTAATAATGTTTGTGAGCATCGTTCGAAACCGAAATCTTTCGCGACGTTTTTAAAGGGCAAATGACATCAAAAATATCAATGACACTAAAAACGTTCTATTCTTTTAGTTTGGATCGGTTTGCTTTTTTTAATAAATAAAGTTAAAATAGCATTATTGTTCAACCTTGTAACACGGCTTACGAGATAGTAAAAGGCTTGTTTTTTTGTATAAACCTTTGAAACACGAGCGTTTTAAGATAATAGGCGCATTCGGCGGCGCTCAGATATGACTCAGATCTGAGAGAGCAACGTTCGGCGAGCACTTTGGTACTTCCGCCTGAGAAGAAAACGTGTTCGGCACGCAACGAATCTGTCAGATTCTGAGCTCAGACACTCAGCAAGCTTTTCTTTTTCTGAGTGCTCAGATAGAATATGGCGGCGCTCACTGCGATGCGAAGCTATCAAAAAAGCTACGACAGCCAAATCATGGCGATGCCCAGTGTACCCTTTCCTCCCTGGCCTTATGGTGTACTCTTCTCGCGATCGAATATTAATCATGCTGAGTTGTTCATTTGATGCAGATTTTTATTTCATGTACACTAAAATTAGTAAAACCGACGTTTCTTCTCAATATTTGTAAAGTCGGTAAAGCCATTTCTTTCTGAGATAAAAGCGCGTTCGGCAACAGTCACTCAGACGCTCAGAAAAGCAGTCGGATACCACGTGACAGTTCTCTCAGATCTGAGCCAGATCTGAGTGCCGCCGAATGCGCCTAATGTCAAGAAATCCTGTCATCTACCGGCGGCATCAGTACATTTTCTATTAAAAATGTACTCTAAAATAATGAAACCAATATTATTTTAAGAACATTTATTATTTTAAGAAATGGATTTTGAAGTTTTGTTTATTTCTTAAAACAAAATAATAAATCTCACTAAAACAATATATATTTTATTATTTTCAAACACGTTTTTAATAGGGAGTGCAAGTGACTACGTCACAGCTGACGTCATTTGCGCGATGAACATTCCGAGAGCCTAGGAAATGGGATCGCTGGTTCCAAACATTGGAACCACGCAATATACGTACTAGTAACGTTGAAACGGGCGGCCAGTAAAAATGACATCTCTTCAATTATTATGTTAATTTGTGTAATTTATATTATTATTAAGACATTTAATACCATTATATAATTTATACATTAATATTAGAACGCTTTTTAATCACTTTTAATCACTTAGCAAAAGAATGCCATCGTTCGCGGATCTTTCTTTCTTTGGGAAAACGATAGATGTCTAAATCGCTGTTTTGGCTCCTTCTTGAGCAGTGAGGAACTAAACAATTTCACATCTTAAATGTGTTATAAACACTGGGCTTATACAAAGCGATTTTATTCCATCCCTACGTTGGAACCATGTTAAATCGCGAAGCGAGAAGACTTGTTTGGAACCAAATCGAGTCACGTGACTGAAGAATTCCAAGGACTGACGTCACACTTGCACTCCCTATAGAAAATGTACTGAAACCTCCGGCAGATGGCAGGATTTCATGACATAAATCTTAAAATTGAAGTCCCCAATTTTAGTTTTAAAAATAGGCAAATGCACAGGCCTTTATTATCTCGTAATCCCTGCATGAAAACGCTATATTCGCTCTTTTAACACCACGGGCAGGTTCATGACGTCGTTAGCAGGGAAGACGGTGAACATCCGTTAGATCTCTTGCAGATATAAAGGCAAGGGGTTAACTTCGCGTCTAACTTAACCGAAAACTACCACAGAGTAAAGAAATAAGGTCATTTCTTTACTCTGTGAAAACTACCATCAAGGTCGAGTGCGCTACTGTCGTTTCAGCTTTAATGGCCGTGCAGTGACGCAGTTAGCCTGTACAGTGGCAAGAAGAAATAGTGTGTCAATTGCCGCTGATTTCGCGTCATCATGACTGATGACATCGCCAGATGACATGGCTATCTAATGCGCCGACAAATACTCTATGATGCATGGTATTCAATGTAAGTTTAACAGCATTAACGCTTTAAAAATACTTGTTTACCAAAATAAAATAAGATTGTAAACTTGAAATAATATGCAGATAAAATGAATTTTAAAGCAGTATTCGTTTTATTTATTACTTAATCGAATTACAAAAAGTATTATTTAATTGTTACAAAAAGTTAAGCGCAGAAGATAATTATATGGAAAAGTGCAATTGTTTTTAAATTGAAATGCTCTTTTTATATTTTACAATTTTTCTTATTCATAATTATGTTTTCTGTGATTTTATAAATTGTTTTTTACAGTAATATTGTTAATTCCTCATTTTGTTCTAAACACTTTTTTTACGATCTAATTACAAAACCTATTTAATCATTTATAGTGTGGTTAGTTTTTTTTTATTATAATCATTTTACGTATGGTAACTAAATAAAAACAAATACACAATATTTTATTGTGTACGTCTGAGCTTTAAAAGTTTACTTTTCTCACTTACTGCACTTTTTTCTTTGTTTAGTGTTTTTACTAGAAATTACAAGCGCGTAAGAATGTAGAATTTGATAATGCTATTTGTTACTGCAGTGTTGTGGAGATTGCATCCAACGGGATTAATACGTTTCATAAACAAGGATTTTGCAATATCATTTAGCATATCTGAATACAATTCTGTTTCAATTCTGTTTCACAGTGTGAATGTATCTTCCACTTTCAAAATCAAATCAAATAATTCGGTATTTTAATTCTACTCGAATTATTAGTAATAATCGTCATAAATTATATTATTATATTTTAAATATTAATTTAGAGACACACAACGAAACCGTAAAACAAATAAAAACCAACCGAGAAATAAGAAAAATGGCTATTCGATTAAATAATAAAAAAAGCGAATACTGCTTTGAAATTCATTTAATTGGTTTATCTGCATATTATTTCAAGTTTACAATCTTATTTTATTTCAGCGCAAGAATTTCCGAGATACACTGACTAAATACGGTAGAAAGTTGCTAGGAAATGGGTCTCTCACGGAAATAGGAGGGGGAGTTCAAACCGTTTGTACTACATGTAATTGTACAACGCGTCGTACGACGGTGAGCGAATCATCAAACAAGAGTTCGATGGGGGAGTAACTATAATAATGATAATAACAATAACACCTGTAGGCGCTAATTCCTACTTCCTATATATCTTCTGCATCCAGCGACTAAATCGGACCCACAGCAAATCTCTTATCACCCGCGTGGGGTTAATAAAAAAGGAATTATGCTAACCTTTTTCTGTGTGATTCGACATCTGAATATCTCTGGAAATGAAACGAAATTTTCACGAATACAAAAGAGTTTTAAAGCGAAATAAGTAAAAATGCTTGCTTTAACACGGCCTTTCAATGTTAAATCTACGGGAGCTGCTGCCGCCTGCCTCGCTGCATAGTGCTAAAATTTCTCACTTGGAGGTGTTAGTTGAATGTGACAGTGACTATAGTAAAATGATTACTACAAGCTATCATGTCAAGTTTTCCTGTCCCCAGTGGTGCAGTTGGATAGCGCCTTGGCGGTCTGAGCCAAAGATTCCTGGTTCGAATCGAGGCTATGGAATTTTCTTTCCTATTTTTCATCAATAATAAAATGGATGATCTTCGGAAATAATTAATAACTTCGTAACATTTAATCTAAATCCATATGAATGTGATACTCTTTTAACAAGACCAGAAGCAAATAGCCAGAAAGAGGCGATGAGAAAAAAAGCATGCTTTTACGAAAGCGAAGAATCGCCCATCATTTACATAAGGTGCGTTTCAAAATGATATGGCCAAGTGTCATTTCCCCTAAAAAACAGCAGAAGTAAAGTTTTGTTTCCTTAACATTTTTTTTTTAACAATTATAGGTAACAAATTGTACCTCACCCAAAATTAACTAAAGTTGTCTAAAAAAACTAAAAAAAAACATAAATAGTTATTGCGTACATTTGGCATTTCAAAAGATATGACCATCTCTCTCTAATGACCAATAAATCCTCCTTTCTTTAAGAAAACTTCACAAATCCTTTTGCTGATGACAAAATTTTGCAAGTCAATTTCTTCTCAGGCTGTAATGATGGCATGTTTCAGATCAGTGACATTGCTGTATTGCTTTGCATTGCAATAAACCGATTGAACCAAGATGCCCCACAGATTTTCCATTGAATTCAAATTTTGTACGTATTTCTTTAGATCAAAAGCACATAAAGGCCAGAGGCGGATTAATCGGGGGGCGGACCGATCTCGAAGGAAAAAAAATAATTAAGAATAATTAGCAGGCCACTCAATTACTGGCACGCCATTAGACAAGAACCATTCCTACGTCGAGCTTACGGTGTGAATGCTGGCGTTGTCTTGCTGGAATATCCAGCACGGTCCACCCACAAGCTCTCCATGCGGAAGTGGGTTGGTTTCTAGCAACTCCTGGTAGTAGGCAATTGCGTTCATTCCTCCAGTTGAGACTGCCAGAGTGGTCTTGCCATTGAATCCGCATGCACCCCAGACCATAATGGAGCCTCCACCTTGCGGAGATCGTGCCAATAGTAGGCATTTCCGTCTGGTCCGTCGAGATTAAACTTCTTCTCGTCCCTGAATAAGATGCGCTGCCATTCTTTCTTTCAGGAACCATATCGTCTAGCCCACTGTATTCTTTTCTTCTTATGAGAATCTCTCAACCTCGGCTGCTTTTTCATTTTTTTTTGTACACCAATCGTTTACTGCGTCGAGCAATTCCTGATAGCGTTGGCTTGCTGACATTAATGCTGGGATCACGAGAAAGCTGAGACAAACTTGTCCCATTCGTTCCTGTCTTTTCATCAGTTTTCGTGGTCTTCCAGTCGCCTTCCTTATACTACCGGGTGGGCAAGAAATAACGTGAGGTGTTCAGAGCTCGCTAGCGGGAATTCTATTAGGCCAAATGCAATACATTTTGGTGAATATACTTAGTGGAACATGCAGTTTCGATTTCTGCAAAAAAAAATAGTACCAAAAGTCGCCATAGGGGGCGCTTATTTCAAGAAAACAATGAATACCTAATTGTCAAATGAACAAATACCGTACAAACCAACTTTAGTAACAACAATAAACAATGTTTTATTTTTAATTACAAATGTTTCAATATGACCAACAGTGTGCTGTTTCAATAGCTGCATGCGGTACACGACATTTTCTACGGCAGCTCGCAGCATATCTGCATTAATTAGTCTGATATGTAACGTTATTTGATCCTTTAAGGTTGAGAGGTCAGGAACATGTGCTTGATACACAAGGCTTTTCAAATATCCCCATAACCAAAAATCACAAGGGTTGAGATCAGGCGACCTGGGTGGCCATACCATGGGAAATGCACGACTAATTATTCTCTGAAAATTGTTGTCTGAAAAACGTTCTCGCAAGATCTGCTGAACCTGACGTCCGATGTGCGGTGGCACACCATCCTGCATAAAAATGGTAGAATACAGACAACCCTTTTCCTGCAATCGTGGTATCACAAAATTCTCAAGCATATCGGCATACCTGGCAGAATTAACGGAACAAGTCACCCGTCCACGGGGACGGATTTCTTCAAAAAAGTACGGGCCGATGATGAAGGAAGCAGTAAAGCCGCACCATACTGTTAGTTTCGGTGAATGCATAGGAGTTGGCAGACACACTTGTGGATTTGATGCAGCCCAAATACGGCAGTTGTGGGTACTGATATCACCATTCAAATTAAAATGTGCCTCATCACTCCATAAAATTTGCCATGGCCATGCATCATCCACTTCCATACGTGCTAAAAATCTCAACGAAAAGTCAGTTCGGGTACGTTCATCTCCAGGAAGCAATTGTTGAACAGGTGTTAGTTTCTAGGGATAAAATGTCAATATCTTATGCAATATTTTCCTCACCGTCGAATATGGGATATCTGTTTGGCATGCTATTGCGTGTGCACTGCTGGTACCCTGCACAGTAGTCATCTCCTGTTCCACAATAGCAGTTGCAACTTCTTCAACGTGTTGCTGCCTGATCCGTTTGCGTCCCCGGCCTGGTTGCACTCCTAGAGTTCCGGTAGATTCAAATCGTTCAATCATTTTCAGTAAGTTAGTTATGCTCTTCGGTCCTCTTCGTAACGTTTTCAATCGCCGGAATTCACGAAGGGCAGCACTTGCATTGTCGCTCTTCTGATAAAACAACTTGACTAATAACCCCGGTCAGGCAGAGTATGTGTCATCGTCAGGCCTTTCGTTCGTGAATGATGGGAAATCCTCAGCCTTGCCTTTTATTGTCATGATTGCTCAACACGGAACGCTCTTATGCAAATGTATTCATTGTTTTCTTGAAGCGCCCCCTATGGCGACTTTTGGTACTTTTTTGTTTTTTTTGCAGAAATCGAAACTGCATGTTCCACTAAGTATGTATACTAAAATGTACTGCATTTGGCCTAATAGAATTCCCGCTAGCGAGCTCTGAACACCTCACGTTATTTCTTGCCCACCCGGTATATCGGTGTCCCATTTAAAGTTGTCACAACTCCATGAGATCGTCCGATTTTCTTTGCAGTTTGTCTGGCAGACAGACCGTCATTCTTACCGGGTGTTTCAAAAATGACCGGTATATTTGAAAAATCAATAAAAACTAAACGGGCAGCGATAGAAATACACCGTGTGTTGCAATATGCTTGGGACAACAGTAAATTTTTAGGCAGACAAACTTTCGAAATTACAAACGGTGTATTTCTATCGCTGCCCGTTTAGTTTTTATTGATTTTTAAAATATACCGGTTATTTTTGAAACACCCGATATATGCAGTAATCTGCCCTTTCTCAAATTCAGAAAGTGGTTTTCCTCGACCCCTACTTGAGTGTGAATGGGGATGAGATCAGGACCAACACACACCTTGATTTTGTTTGTACACTGCACTGACTTCTATTCAAACTGGGTTTTTCTACACTTGGGAGTATCCCATTCCTTTGTCTCAAGGAAAATACGAGGGCAGTTCAATAAGTAACGCAACACATTTTTTTTCTCAGCCAATTTTGGTTCAAAAAACTGGACATTTCTTGTGGAACATTTTCAAAAATTTCCGCTTCGTCTTGTATAGTTTCATTGACGTCCGATAGGTGACAGCGCTATAGTGAGCTGTTAAAATGGTATCTATAAGGAGGTGCGTTCCAAACAACCGGCAGTGATTGAGTTTCTTTTGGCGGAAAACCAGGGCATCTCAGATATTCATAGGTGCTTGCAGAATGTCTACGGTGATCTGTCGAAAGTGTTTGATTGTGATCCGTCGATCTGCTCGAATGAGAGTGTTCGCATGTTCCGACATTGCAAGAGTCAGAGCTGTGCACGGCCGGCCAGTTCGCGGGAGTTCAGACAGTTTTGCTTGACCTTGCGGCGATAATGACACACGCTTTGCCCAACGACTCACCGTGCTTTTGTCCACTGCCAGATCACCTTAGACATTCTGCAAGCGCTTATGAATATCTGAGATGCCCTGATTTTCCGCCAAAAGAAACTCAATTACTGCCCGTTGTTTGGAACGCACCTCCTTGTAGACGTCATTTTAACAGCTCACTATAGCGCTGTCACCTATCGGACGTCAATGAAACTATACGACGAAGCGGAAATGTTTGAAAATGTTCCACAAGAAATGTCCAGTTTTTTCAACCAAAATTGGCCGAGAAAAAAAGTGTGTTGCATTACTTATTGAACTCTCCTCGTAGTAAGAATAATTCATTAATGTTCAGTCAGGGTTTATCGTACGCCTATCTCAGCTGTTCAAATTAAGGATGAAAAATAAGAAAGAAAATTCCACAGCCTGGATTCGAGCCAAAGGTTCCTGGTTCGAATCCAAGCTGTGGATTTTTTTTTCCTATTTTTCATCATTAATTTAAAAAGTAAGGATTTCTCCACTTTTAAAGAGGGTGGTCATATCTTTTTGAAACGTTATATATTTTTAACCGTTTTTTTAAACATCAGGCAGATCACAACGTACACTGACATTAAATTTGTTACCTATTAAAACAAAATAGCCGGAAACTGTGGACACCAATATGCAATAAGTGGAGTAGAAGGAAAACACAAATCCACAAAGATTTTTTTATTGACTCAGCTGTACATTTAGGAATTCATAATTCCTTCATCAGTGAATGGTATGCAGGAATTATTAATTCCGAAATGTACAGCTGAGTCAATAATAAAAATCTTTGTGGATATGTTTTCCTTTTACTCCGATTATTGTTACCTAATGTCTTAAATAAAAAATGTTAAGGAAACAAAACTTTATTTTCTGTGGTTTTTTGGGGAGAAATACAGTTGGCCATATCATTTTGAAACCCACCTTAGTACAGATCATAAAACCGGTTCTGATCTTGATTCTGCTGATGCTGAAGTACAAAATCCTGATTTATGGCGAATATTTTAAAAAAAGTATTATCTTTTGTACTTAACTATGTCCTTCCTGTTTCAGAAGTTTATGAAAAATCTATGTCGGGTCTCCATTAGCATTCAACAGTACTTTATCTGGTGTAAAAACAATCGATTCTGCTATTGATGATTTTATGTTAAAGCAGTCATCTGCGAGAGGCTTATGACAGAGCCTACTGTGAACCAACAGGGTAAAATTTTTCTGATTTATGTTCACCAACCACTGCTTTTTTAAAAACACATCTTTTGGAAATAAAAAAACCCTTATCTTATGTCCGCCGAATGAAAAACATTGGCAACGGTACTCTTAACCATTGTAATTAGTTAGTTTTTTCACTGAGCTTCAAAGAAATCGCTAGATGAAAGGATGAAACTTACGATGAAAGCCTATGAGCCTATCAGCATCTTTAGCAAATAAGACGCTACAGCACACGCAGTGTCACAGAAATTTTTGTCGATTTCGGATGTAAAAAAGCTATATTTTTAATAAAAAAAAAATTATAAAACCAAATACGGATTTTGAAAACATACAGGGTGACAATAAATTATGGCAACACAATGTGTACAAATTTTTTAATCCAAAGAACGAAAAGTAGAGCAATTGACAACTAATAAATAGAACATGGTCCCTTGGGAATAACATGTTAATTCGGTTTCGAAGTGGGCTCCTATGGCGGCGATACAAAGCCCCAAATATGTCTTGAAATTTTCAGCAATAGGCCGCAAGTCGTCGGGCGACAATCGGCCCCATTCTTGGCGCAGGAACTTCTTCAGCGACTCCAAACTGTTTGGCGTTTAGCACAGGTCTTGGCTTCCAAGATCGACCATACTCTGTACTCCATCGGATTGAGATCCGGCGAGTAGAGTGGCCACTGTTGAGACGTGATGAAATCCGGAAAATGGCTCTTGCACCACACCTGCTTCATTTTCCCTCTGTGAGCTGGTGCAGAGTCTTTTGAAAAGTCCAATCCGCATTGCCGAAATGTTGCCGAGCCCAAGGAAGTACCACAGCCTCGAGAATGTCACGACAGTAAACTTGTTGGTTGATTTTGACTCCTTGGTCCACGAAAACGAGGGGTGTTTTGCCACTAGCGCAATTTCCGCCCCAGACCAATGTTGATTTTGGCGTCGTCATTCTGGTTATTTCATAATCTAATAATAATTCGGAAGAACATTTTCCTCAATCTCATCTGAAACGGTGTTCAGGAACGACTTTATTCGGCAGCAACTTCTATTCAACTCTCGATCCAACTGCAACTACTACTACGCAAATTTTTCCGTCTGAGAACACCCCAAAATGGTGGTTCCCTACTAAGTACTGGTGATGTTATAGGATTTTTGAATTATTCAAGATTGTAATTGGTTGAGACTAGAGAATCATTCCCTCTCGGGATGTCAATTATTATAGGCGACAGTCCTGATGAAACCATGACAGCTCTCTGGACTTTGGACGTCTGGAGAAAGCGAAGCCTATCCTGACCGTCCCTCATCTCTGCATTCTAAGATGGTGGCAACAAACGCACATCCGGTAAGATCTCAGATTCTAGATCTCCCTCTTCGATGAAGTGAAATAAACACTCCTTCAACTAACAAATAATCCTCTCAATTGATTTCTAAAATGTTTTTAACTCTGTTGAAATAAAAATCTGCTAGGTTTCTTAAACAACTGATAAACTCAAGAATGTGATTAGACTAACATTTGAGAGAGGTGACTAGAAAATGTTACGACTATAATTTCTAATTAATCTCTAGAAAGAATGTAATAAGTGATGAAAATGTTCAATAAATCATTAATCTTTCAAATAACTAGGAATCTGAACATGAAAAGGAATCTGGAAATCTCAACATGGTTAATTATTGTTGTAATTACATCTGGGCTACACAATTTCGCCACAAATAGATTCTGACTCAGTGAAGTGGACAGATCCACCATGTTACAGTGAAATCAACACAGTCATTTCGCCCCAGAAACATTTCGCCACTCTGTCCATTAGACACACTCTGTTCACCATATTCACTTCGTGACTTCATGTATTCAGTTACAATAAGCTTGGGCAATGACGTTATATGAATTCCTGACTGGCATTCCAGTTGATTAAAGGGGTCAATGACGATTGGTCTAACGCCGCTTCGTCCAAATAATGATTGGTCTAACGCCGATTGGTCCAAATACTAATTGGTCCAAATGCCGATTGGTTCAAATTCCGATTCGTCTAATTCCCGATTGGTCTAAAACTTTTTATCTTTTAAGGAAATAAAATATATAGTGAATAAATATAATTTACAGCAGTATTATGAGCATTTTTGAACAATTACATGCGTATGTGTCCTTAGATAAATGTAGTTTAAAAAAAATATAAAATGAATATACGAGTTTCAAGAAAATCACTTTTGCTCGGGGAGAGTAGGGTCGGTTCGGACGCGGGTTGGTACGGACAAATTGACTTTTTCAGTCGAAACTATTCGCACGCTGCATAAAAATTTATCCCTGGTGTGCAATACTATATAGATTATGAAAAATCTATTCGCCAGAACGATCACAACAAAGGTAAGTAAATTAGAAATAAAATTTGTGTCACGTAGTAAATTGAATAAGAGCGCAGTGGAATTGCGTGTGAGTTAAATAAAACTTAGACAGGGTAGATTCTAAATCATAAAAGATTTTAATTAAATAAATTTACTACCCGCTTAAAGGGGCAGCATGATACATTCAGTATCGGAACACAATTAGAAATTTTACAAAGTGATAAATTGAATTTGTATGTTAAAGTTCTTTGAAAATTTACAATTAGAATAGACAACTTATTGCTGTCTTCATTAAAGAAATGATTATTAATTATCTGCTTGGCTTCCTTATCTAAGTAAACATCCGGGACCAAAAAAAAAAAACTGCAGCCACTGCATTAACTGGGAAAGCAGAGACGCTACGCATTTGGCATCGAGAAGCCCTACAAATAGATGAGAAAACGAGGAGAAAATATTAAATATAATTTCTGACATAAACGTGCTTGGTGGAACAGCGAGAGCGATTAAAGAGTAAAGGAAAGAGACGTATCTTGTATGGAGTCGGGTAAACGCAGCCAAGGCCTTCTCGGGCATAAGTTGGTCAAGCGCCACGTGGTTGTAATGGTCTCTCGTTGGTTCAGCTCCTCGCTGGATTCCTTGGACTCTACTGGCAAAACATTGGCGAACGAAGATATCCCTTTGACCCAGACGCACTGTCCAAACACAGATGTTGGGAACGTTTCAGTTCAGCATCGGTGGGTAGCTCAGCGAGGCTGGAAGTGATACTAAAGAGCACTTCGGGTCGTCTTGAAGAGGGGCTCGCACTCCCGTCACTTGCTCGGAGAAGTTGCCTTCCTTGAAGCTCCTTAAATCCTCTGGGAAGCAATTTCCGCATCCAACTGCAAGGCCGATGCTAAAATTCGTTCAAGTCGTCGCAGGTCACTCTCGTTAGAGATATCATTTGTTCATACACAGCTTCTGTATCAAAACAATAAGAAAAGTCATTACCTGCGCTCGCACTCTTTAACGCCTGGCATTTACGCCTCTATCTAGCTGCTATGGCGGACAAAGACGCAAACGAAGAATCGTCATGCACTTCAGTCAGGGAGCCTGCCTCGCTCGTGTCTTCAGTTACTTTGGCCACCAAAGACACGGCAGCTCTCCTGTGTATTCCTTTCAATTTTCCAATACGTCCTCTCTGTTCAAAGTCCGTGGGCTCCCACTTCTCCTATTTCTCCTTCGCTCTCGTTCCACCTCTGCAACGCACTCCCGCAGTACTCTTATTTCTGGACCTCGTTATTTTTCTAATAACAATAAAATCCGAATTATCAGCGGATTTTATCTCATTAGTGGCAATAAATCGCACCTCAATTTGTGTGCCAATTTCTATTCCTCAATAGATCGTCTGCTTTAGGCTCGCGTTTTTACTCGCTCACCTGCTCACTTGTGACATCCTCGCCCCTGTGATCGCTGTTTTATCAGCGAACTAAACGAAAGCTTATGCTCTCTAAAACGTTTTTGTGTCACCCTATTCTCGTAACTTTATGTAACATACTTGATCTTATACCTGAGGATTTTTTCTAAGCTTGTGTCACCCTTTGAAATTTTTATTTTGAATAAGGACATCGCCTTTCGTACTGCCATTAACTTTAAATTGATTGAGTAAACGAGACGCATTGTAATGCACTCACTTATCCTTTTTTTGAGACTCGCTTTATTCAGGTAATTTCTAAACACATACATATTGGCTTGCTTCAAGAAATACCCTTGTTTCCAATGCCTTGTATTGTTAACCAACTTTGAGGTCTCTATACTATCTTAGTCAAATGATTCACCTGTACACTCCATATATCTGCAGGCTGGATTATCTTCATGATAGTCAAACAGCTTGCCTTGGGCTCCATTTTTAGAGCACAACGGCCAAATTTTTCGTTTACATCTATCACAATTAAACACTGTTACTTTTTTGTGATTCTAACATAACCGTACCTGGACAACTAAAATTGAATTTTCTCATTATTTTATATGGTATTTGTTATTTATACTTGTAACAAAAAACTGTTATCAAACCTTGGATTTCTCCATACATTCTATCATTATCTAAAAGAAAAAACTCTTTATATCGCAAGTTGCGAAAAAAACCTTCACTACTATGAAAGAGAACTTTTAAAGACTGCTCAAATTATTTAAAAATTTAATAAATAGATATGTTTATTAGAATAATCCCGTGACGTCACAACTGATATGTTTATTTTTAAATTTTATTTTTCAATCTTAATTTTTTACCTGCCATTTTTCTAATTTTCGGTTGTTGTCATTTCAGATGTGGTCTTTATTTTTGGTGGTGGTGGTCCTTGTTTTTGGTGGTGGTTCTTTTTTGGCTGCTGGTCCTCTGTTTTGGGTGTTGGCTCTTGTTTTGGGTGTTGGTCCTCTGTTTTGGGTGTTGGCCCTTGTTTTTGGGTGTTGGTCCTTGTTTTGGGTGTTGGTCCTTTTTGGGCGTTGGTCCTTGTTTTTGGGAGTTGGTCCTTTTTTAGGTGTTGGTCCTTGTTCTGGGGTGTGGTCCTTTTTTGGGTGTTGGCCCTTGTTTTTGGGCGTTGGCCCTATTTTGGGTGGTTGTCCTTGTTTTGGGTGTGGTCACTCGTCTGACTGCGGCCATCTCCTTGTTTATTAATCACGTGATTGTGACCATGCTCTGATTCCTTAAGGCTGATAATAATAAAATTAATTTCATATTCTTAGTTAAGCACAGGGTTTTGGGGCTTCACTGCAAAAGGGCTTTTTGTGATTTTTATCTCACAATATAAATTACTCAGGGCGTGGAATATATATCTACTAAAGTGAGGCAGGTTATTCATACTGCCACCTCAAGTTGTTTTTACCTAATTACTAATTATCATTTTGTTTCTACCACAACCAAATTTTTCCCGTATTACTTTACACTCCATTCTAATTAACTACTTCTCTTTCAAGGTGCTGAGTTTGTTTTTAAGTTTCAATTAATTTTTAAAAATTGCATTGCATTGTCTTATTTGAGTGGTTGTTTGTTTGCACCCACAGCCTGATGCAGTATTTGACAGGTGTCTGAATTCACATATACATGCTTATAAATACTACTAGGTCACACAGCCTGATGAAATGTACGTATTCACTGTAATTTTTTTTAGCCTATTTTAAAGGTGGGCTATTCGAAATTTGTTTTATTTTCATTTTTTCCTCTCTCACTGATTGCATTTGCTCACATGAAGGGTTGTTTTTTTCTCAGGGTTGAACATGGTTGAAATGTTAAAATAAAAATACAAATTTCACATTTCTCAATGCTGATGAGATATACTTGACTCTCTTTCTTTATAAATTTGCACAGCCTTGCCTCACAGAGGTTGATAAACGCGTTGTTTGATTCCGTAGCCTCGCGATATTCAGTAGTCCACCCCTCCCCCTCTCTCTTTCTCCCACCTCCTACATAACCAATACAAATTTGCAAAATGTTGCTTAAAATTGTATTCTAAAAATTGTTTTTGTTCTCTCTCTCTCTCTCTCATACAGTATACAAATTTTTCTGTTCACTTATGGTATTAGGATATGAGAGTGATATGCTTTGTACGCTTTATACTCTTTATAGTGTAAAAGCCTGTATTCATTTTAAGGCTGTGGTCACATGCGATGATTAAACATCATTCGTCACATGTCGTTAGCTTCATAAAGTCGCGCGCTTGTTGGTATGTTTTACAGTTTTAATTTTATAATTTTTATTTCATAAAGGCTGTACGTGGACTGTGCTTTCGTTTTGCGTCACTCTACAATTCACGAAATGATGACGTTCTCGTATGCGAGCAGCGTGATTCCTGGGTAGGCACTCAGGTCCGCGTTGCTTCTAGGGCATGCTTTCCCAAAGGTGTGTCCTTGACGGCTTGTTTTTCTATCTAATTACACTGATTTTAACTTTTAAAGGTTTGTCATGTCTTGTAGGCATGTTTCACTGCCCATTTACGATGTGTTGCATGGTGATAGATGCAGTGCAAGTGTGTGTTCAAGCGTGGGTTGTGGTTGCTAGGTCACAGCCTCCGGGACGTCTTTGTTCAGCGCGTTCGCTCATGGTTGCATTGTTCCCTTGTTTGTGTTTGCTAAAACCACTGTGTCTTCACCCAAAGATATATGTGATATGTATTTCTGTATTTTGTTAGGGTTACCCAGCTGTTTCATCGTTTTGTTTTTGTTTTTTATCCTAATTAAAATCTCTCCCACTAACATATTTGCATGCAGTTGATTTCGAGGTGATCGCGCAAGGCCTAATGGGGGTGTACAGCTAATTTCGGCGCACAGGCTAATTCAAGCTAAAAATGTACGTATCTGACAAACCAAGGTATTTGAAATACGTTTGTTTGTGCTACATTGACGTTTTCACATTACTTCCAGAGTTTTTTTTCATCTAATTAAAATCTGTCGTATTAACAAAAACGTACATACTTGTTATCACACAGTTCGGCGGGCTAGGTTTAGCATGTTTTCGAGGAGTACAGCATCGTTCGACACTAAGGTCAGTGTTCAAGCTAATCCGGGCTAAAATTCCTTGCATTTTCTAGCACAGGTATGTGATATACGTTTTGCTTATGATGCATTGGTGTTCCCCTATTCGTTTCGTGCTTTTCCGACTAAATTAAAGCTTGCCTATTTACAAAAAGTGTACGTAATTCTTATCACACAAACCGTAAGTAGCCTAACGTATTAGTGACGTGAACAGCCGCGCCAGCAGCTGTGATCAATGATCGCGCTAATCTAAGCAAAAAACCCTTGTCTCTTCCATACGGTTGCCGCATTTTTGCTAATGCAAAATTATTACAATGCAGTGTTTCAATTTTAATACAATAGCATCACATGTGCGGTAGGACTTGTTCATTTCTTAGTTCTTGCGATCATTCGTTACCTCAGAGAATTTATCTCCACATTTCCATATCTTTGTTTTTCTGTTTTGCACTGATTTCTTATATAAATAATTACAAATAATATTGATGATGATGATGAAAAGTTTACCGGTTTTTCGGGTTTTAGTTACTATTTTACTGATTGCTTTTTATTCCCTATAATATTAACTGACGTACAAAAAAATAAAATAAAATAAACTAAAATAAAATAAAACAAGATTCTGACTTTACTTTTAATGTATTTAAGCTCGCGCAAATGTTAAATTTTCTAAGTTAAACTGCATTGCATAATAAACGTTTAAGTGCAAATTCAACTTTTAAGGTATTACTAAGTTAACATTTTTGTGGGGCATAGGTCAATATTGTTACTTAATAAAGCAGGCTTCATTACTCTTTTTCTATTGTTTGGTTATTTTGGGCAGTTTTGTTAGTAGACAAGACAGTGAAATTGTAAGACAGGTGAGAGTTTGAGGTCTTCTCTTTCCTCGTTTGGTTTTAGTTGCTCTTAGGTATATTTTATAAGCAGGTCGCTCAGTCGCTTACGCATTCCTCCGCCTAATCTCTGGCTGCAATAGGCGGGGCAAGCGCATAGTGAACCAACTCAAACAATGCCAGTGTTCAGCTGTGAACTCGGAAGGTTGCTTTTTACAACACACTGCTCTGTTGGCTAAGAAGGCTAATGTAATGATAGGCTCACTATTGTCCATTTACTGTTGCTTTCTATCCATCAGTGACCCCTATATAACTAGATGCAGTTGCATTTATTTTGGGCCTTATTACTCTTTCAACTGAAATTTTATTTTAATCAAATTTTTTTCGTTCTCTTTAACATCAATTTACTGTTTGTTATTCTTTCGTTTCCGTTGCTCTTTTGGCACAAGTCACACTTGCATGTATTTTTTTTTCTGTTTTTCTGTGCTGATTTCTTACCATCAAGAGGGTGCAGTAAGGATGACGGGAGCTGAGGCATAGTTCAAATACACGTTTTCCTATTAATGTTAAGATTCGCAAGGGTAAAGGCAACCATCCGCACCGCTTCTTTTAAGTTTCTCCGATTTTTATGATGATTTCATTTACTCTCAGTGTTGGTGAACATTCAAATACGTTGATAACCGTTACGGTTCACCAGACGTTTGCGCGTGCATTTGTACTAACATTGTAGCAGATTAACTGATATAGTTAATAGATTGCTTTCCTGAAATTAATTAAACACAGTTGTCAATTCTTCAATTCAACTATTCTTTCTACTTTTGGGCCGAAACTTAGGATATTTTATGTTCTTTGCTGTTGTTATTTCAACGGTATACATAACGGTGTAAGCAGTGGGTTCCTATAAACAAATTTGTACATGACTGTTCTCAGCCACTTGGGCTGTCTGTACGGTATTTGGCATGAACAAGGTTGCAGATCCCTTACCAACTGCGTTTTGAGGTAATCCGTGTTAAAAATAGTCGTGTCTTCTAGTTAGGGTATGTGAAATATCTCGCCTCTCTAGTTTCAATGCTTATTCGGCTAATTAAACTCTGCCTCTTGGTAAATTTTGTTGGCACATTGTTTCAGTTGACTACTGATAACCGTGGACTGCTGAATTAGCGGATTGACATCACAAACTTTATAAACACCGTTTCTCAATATGTATGTTTAATTTTCTTCTACCCTCTATGATTTCTGTGTTCTGATTGTTCAGTTTGTTGTTTGTATTTTAAATAATTTTATCCCACTCACTCAAGGTTTACTCTTTTTGAGTGCGTACAGGGATAGTGTAATGTAGGTATTATTCTATACATGCTTTAAGTTAACTTTAGGTTAAAATATCACTATGACATTTACTGTTACTTGACCGTGTGCCCTAAACAGTCCAGTAAGTAGAACATCAGGTTAGCATTCACTGGTTGAGTGATAGTCTGAGTTTGTTTCCCTGTGACTTTAGGGCCCACATTTTTTTCGGTCATGCCCCGTTTTTAACCTGTTATACACATAGTGTTAAGGTCAATACTCGTTTTCCTTTTCTTTCCTTTTTCTACTGGAGTTTTTACAATTTTCGGTGTCATTAAACGCTGTTTACGACTTTTGGTTCCAGACTGGCCTATGACTGACAGGTATGAAATACGTTTGTTTTTGATTCATACGAGATGCCTCACCTTTAGTTCTACTGATTTTTCACCTCCTTAATGTGTTTCTTTTTCGAGAAGTGAGTATGCAATGGCTATCGCGTTGTTCAAGTATTACACTGGCCGCGTTGGATGTCATCTAAGCCGGCATCTGATGCGATAAACGTTCGCACTATCCCACAGTAAACCAAATAAAAAAGCCGTCCAATATGTTTGACTGGTTTTCTGCTGATTAAAAGTGTTTTATTTTTTTTGTCAAAACGCGTACGCAATGGTTTCCACGTAACTCAAACATGACATTGGCCGCGTTGGGTGTCATCTAAGTCGGCATCTGATGCGATAAATCGTTTGCACTAAGCCACACTAAAAATTCTTTGTGATTCCCAGGCACGTTATGTGAAATACGTTTCCGTTTAGTTTTGATAGTATTTCGCATCATTAATGTCTTTCATTTCGCCATATTTGAGTGGGCAAGAGCTAACCACGTTGCTCGAGTATAACGTTCACCGCAGTGCCCATCACGTATAACCTGCTATAACGTCTTTGTGATTACCACTCGGATTATGTGAAGTAAGTTTCTGCATTGGTTTCACAAGTATTTCGCCTCGTTAATGTCTTTCATTTCGTCAATTATGCGTGGGTAAGGGGTAACCACGTTGCTCAAGTACAACATACGCCGCAGCCACCGGCACCTAAGTCGGCAGCTGATACGATAAATGTTCACGCTAAAAAGTTTTTTGTGATTTTTTCAGTGATTCTGGATGCGTACATATACTTATTATTCTGCCAGAATTTCATTCATTCATTAAGTCAAAATGTTCTAAAAATTCAAAATTTTCGCTAGGATGGTTGGCTGGTCGGTTGGTTGGTTGGTTGGTTGGTTGATTAGCTTGAAATGAAATGAAATGAATGCAATGAAACCCTCTGAAACCTGACTCGGTAGCACCATCTGTAATTTTGATAATTACGCCAGTGGTTAATTGAGTAAGGCGTTTATTACATACTGGGTAGCATTAGTGTAATGGTAAACAGGAGGTATCACTTATCTGGTGAGTGGTACTTGTTCACTCTTTTACGGTAAATTGTTATTGGCGAATGATGTTATTGTTAGTGTTCTGAAACTGTAGTGCGTTGAGTCAATGCATGACTGTCTATCTCTGTGTTTTATGTAACCTTTTTTTTCCAACACTTAAGATTTTACTTTTTAAATCACTTCGATTTTTATCCTGACAAGACTCAAATTTAACAACTTGAAATTACATCGAGGATGAAAATTGCATTCGCAGGTTTAATACGAGTCTGGAAATTGTATTAGCGGATCTACATGTCGACAAGAATTTGCTTTCGCGAAATTACATCTCCGCCATTTTTTGGGTACGTGAAAATACGCAAAGAAAAGAAATTGCATGGCGGATTTACATGTCGGCAAGAATTTCCATTCACGAAATTACATCTCCGACCTTTTTTTGTCTTCACGAAATTAGGCGCTACCTAGAAATTGTATACGCAGCTTTACATGTTAGCAAGAATTTACATTCACGAGATTACATCTCCGACCGTTTTTGCGTACACGAAGTTAAACACGACAAAGTCACTAAAGCAACAAAAAGTTACTTATACAGCGACAAAATTACTATCGCTGCGTTCGGATGAGTTGTTGATTATATAATTTTTTATTAACGACGTTAGATGTTACACCATGTGTCAATGGTGATGGTGTCTTAACCCTTAGAAATAATTTATGGATGTTGAGTACTAGCCCTACCGTTGATAAATAACGACTTGGATGAAGACGTGATTATTGCAAGTATTTTGCTTTGTTTATGAAAGTGATGTCTGCTGAGTTTCTTTGTTTGTTTGGTGTTTGGTTGAGTGCTTGAATTTGCAACTTTTACACTGTTGAAACTCCTAACGAACAAATACATGTGGTTACCAACATCAGATTTGAATTGTTGGTAACGAGTTTAGAGTGTAAAAGTTAGATAAATTCGGGATGGTTTTTCTGTATTGCATTTCAAACTTTCACTGCGTCTGAACAAGTGGCACCATATTTGAAAGTATGAAATCTGTGTTTGTGCAAGAAGTGCATGAGATGGCTGCCGTTAGAATAGTTTGCACTGAAGATGCAGACCGTAGAATCTAGTATTTTGCTTACCAGTTAAAGGTATCTTTTTTTTGTTTATATATTTTTAAATCGAACTTAATTGTGATATGTACCATAAAATGAATACCTGTCGTATTTCTTACTGTTCATGCACCAGTAACGTTGACAGAGTGGATGTTAAAACCTTAACTACGCTGTTGTGTAAAAATGTTGAAACGTTTGACTTTGGAGAACGTTTGCTACCGTACGACACCCGGGCTGTCAAAACAAGATATTTACTTTGTCACACACACATGACTACCTCAGAACGTGGACGGACTAGAGTGCTTGTAGCTAGGCATTTCCAATAGTGCTTGTTGGCGTTTTCACATCAGGCCTGCGTTGCATAACCTCCAGAGCCGTTGATCTGGTGTTGAAGCGTTCAGAATAGCAAGAATTGCTATCATTTGGTTATAGTAAGTCATAACTATACAACATTTTGGATAAATGAGGTTTTGCCATAAAGGTGTTCTATCAGCCCTATCATGAATAGATTCTTACTCAGGAGCGGAATTACATTCGTACAACACCATAACAGTAATGTGTGAGAGTATTTGGCAATTTAGGGAAATGCATGTAATGTTTTCAATCTTTAGATAACAAGCTCCTCAACCAACCAACAACCGACCAGCCAACCATCCGAGCAAAACTTTTTAATTTTTAGAACATTTTGACTTAATCAATGAATGAAATTTTGGCTAAAAAGTCAGTATATGTACGCATGCAGAATCACTGAAAAATAACAAAAACTTTTTAGCGTGAACATTTATCGTATCACTTGACTTGGGTACCAGTGGCTGCGGCATATATTGTACTTGAGCAACGTGGTTACCCATATCCACGCATAGTTGACGAAATGAAAAACATTAACGAGGCGAAATACTTGAGAAACTAATGGAGAAACGTATTTCACATAACCCGAGTGGTAATCACAAAGACATTACAGCGTGAATTACCACAAACGTTTAACGTAACAGATGACAACTTAGATGTCAACCAACTCGGTAAGTGTACTACTTTAATTACGAGGAAAAAATATGGTGCAGGACACGAAGACACTTTAGCGTAAACATTTATCATATCAGCCACCGATTTAAGTGATGGTCACTGCGGTGAACGTTATACTCAAGTAACGTGGTTACCTCTTGCCCATTCAAATATGGCGAAATGAAAGACATTATTTATGCAAAATACTAGCAAAACTAAAGGGAAACGTATATCACATAACGTGCCTGGAAAACAAAGAATTTTTAGCGTGGCTTAGTGCGAACGTTTATCCCTTCAGATGTTGGCTTAGATGACATCCAACATGGCCAATGTCTTGTTTGAGTTACGTGGTAACCATTGCGTACGCTTTTTGGCGAAAAAATAAAATACTTTTAATGAGCCGAAAACCAGTCAAACAAATTGGACGGCTTTTTTATTTGGTTTACCGTGGGTTAGTGCGAACGTTTATCGCATCAGATGCCGGCTTAGATGACATCCAACGCGGTCAGTGTAATACTTGAACAATGCAGTAACCATTGCGTACTCATTTCTCGAAAAAGAAACATTTTATCGAGGAGAAAAATCAGTGGTACTAAAGGTGGGGCAACTCGTATGAACCAAAAACAAACGTATTTCATACCTGTCAACCATAGGTCAGTCAGGAACCAAAAGTCGTAAACAGCTTCTAATGACATCAAAAATTGAAAAAACTCCGGTAAAAAATGAAAAGAAAAGGAAAACGAGTTTTGACTTTAACACTTTGTGTATAACGGGTTAAAAACAGGGCTTGACCGAAAAAAATGTGGGCCCTACAGTCACAAAGAAATGAACTCAGACCATCACTCAACTAGTGAATGCTAACCTGATGTTCTATCTACTGGACTGTTTAGGGCACACGGTCAAGTAACAGTAAAATGTCATAGTGATATTTTATGCTAAATTTAACTTAAAGCACGTATAGAATAATACCTATACAACACTATCCCTGTACGCCCTTAAAAAGAGTAAACATTGAGTGAGTGGGAAAAAATTATTTAAAATACAAATAACAAACTGAACAATCCGAACACAGAAATCATACAGTAGAAGAAAATTAAACATACATAGTGAGAAACGGTGTTTATAAAGTTTGTGATGTCAATCCGCTAATTCAGCAGTCCACGGTTATCAGTAGTCAACTGAAACAATGTGCCAACAAAATTTACCAAGAGGCAGAGTTTAATTAGCCGAATAATCCTTGAAACTAATGAGGCAACATATTTCACATACCCTAACCGGAAGACAAGACTATTTTTGAACATGGATTACCTCAAAACGCAACTAGTAGGGGATCTGCAACCCTGTTCATGCCAAACACCGTACACACAGCCCGAGTGGCTGAGAACAGTTATGTACAAATTTGTTTATAGGAACCCACTGCTTACACCTTTACATATACTGTTGAAATAACAACAGCAAAAAAGATAAAATATCCTATGTTTCAGCCCAAAAGTAAAAAGAATAGTTGAATTGAAGAATTGACAACTGTGTTTAAATAATTTCAGGAAAGCAATCTTTTAACAATATCAGCTAATCTGCTGGTGTCGAAATTATAGACAATATTATTACAAATGCACGTGAAAAACGTCTGGTGAACGGTAATGGTTATCAACGTATTTGAACGTTCACCAACGCTGAGAGTAAATGAAATCATCATAAAAATCGGAGAAACTTAAAAGAAGAGGTACGGATGGTTGCCTTAACCCTTGAGAACCCTAACATCAATAGGAAAACGTGTATTTGAACTATGCCTCAGCTGACGTCACCCCTACTGCGCCCTGTTAATGTTAAGAAATCAGCACAGAAAAACAGAAAAAAATACGTCCAAAGAGAAACGGAATTGTAGCATAAACATTGTAAAATTGTATGCATTGACAAATACCCGAGGAAAAGATGTCATTTAGCATTTGTATTTACAAGATATTAAGGAAGAAGAAATCTTGAAAGAGAGAGAAAGAGAGAGAGAGAGAGAGAGTGAGTGAGAATGCTGAACATAAGGTTAACTGTAACAAATTGAAACAGCGACAAATGCTGCATTTTTAACGATCACAGCAAATCATTTCAGGCATATATCAGTAACGAGAAGCCCGTATAAACTCAATAGTGTTGAGAAAAAAATTTGTAATTTTAAACACACCATTTTAGCTTAAATTCACATAACACCAACAACTCAGTAAGAGGTAAGGTCTGTCGGCTTATGAGTTATGTGTCAATTCGTCGAGGGTCAATTCGTCGAGCGTCAGTTCGTCGGCATCAATTCGTCAAGCGTCATTTCGTTGAGAGTGTCAGTTGGTCGGGCGGCCAATTTGTCGGAGGTCAATTAGTCAAATGTCAATTCCTCGACCATGTCAGTTGGTCGGGCGGTCAATTTGTTGGAGGGTAATTCGTCGGGTGTTTCAGTTGGTCGAGATAATAAATAAATGGTCGAAAAAACTTTCATAAAACTCATTAACGAAAAAAATTTTTGTTACTAATTTATTTACTTGAAAGGTAAACAGTAAATACCGTTACTGTTAAAACTCTGTATCTATATACAGCTTTTGTAAGCAATGTGATATAGTAGCCACAATAAATCTAATCTTGTTGACGACATATGCACCAAACTATTTATACCGCTTCAGTATCTTTCATTTTCAGAATGAAATTAATAACTATAAAATTAATTATCGGACAAATTCAGCACATACAGGAAATTATCTTTTTATTAAGTAAAGGTTAAACAATAATATAAATATGAGGGTGTAGGACTTTCAATCCAATCTGATTGCATGGCCTATACCGTTTAAAAATTCTGGCAATGTCTTCCGACGGTTCACGCACAGGGCTTCAAGCCGCCCCTGGTGATCTTACGCGGCACTTTTGTTGTATTTCTTTTATAGTTATTAATCATATAGTATTTGTTATTGTTTAATTTTTACACTCTAGTAGCTCTAGTAATATTTAACTTTGACTTAATAAAAATTTAATTTCCTGTGTAATACTTTTATAATTATTAATTACATTATGAACAATGATGAATGATTAGTTAAATTAAGGGAACGCTCACTATACAGTCCGCGTTTTCGGCAGTAAAATCCGTTTCATATCTTTCATTATCAGTATATAAATATACTGTACAGTGTCCAATAAAAATTACTTGTTTTCTTGAATTCCTTTTAAAAATAAATGTTTTTATTATAAAAAGGATTTAAGGATAATAATTGTTACAAATTTCTTTATTAAGCGATTGTTGATACTTTATTGCAAATTTCATTGTTGTGGGGTGTTGCGAAATTCTCAGAGCATGTAATAAGGAGGGTAGGACATTAGCTACACCGGAAATTTGCTCTTAACTGCTTTTGTATCATTCATCATGTTCATAATGTAATTAATAATTATAAAAGTATTACACAATTTTAATACAGGAAATTAAATTTTTATTAAGTAAAAGTTAAATATTACTAGAGCTACTAGAGTGTAAAAATTAAACAATAACAAATACTATATGATTAATAACTATAAAAGAAATACAACAAACGTGCCGCATAAGATCATCAGGGGCAGCTAGAAGCCCTGTGCGTGAACCGTCGGAAGACATTGCCAGAATTTTTAAACGGTATAGGCCATGCAATCAGATTGAATTGAAAGTCCTACACCCTCATATTTATGTTATTGTTTAACTTTTACTTAATAAAAATTTTATTTCTTGTATGTGATCAGTTTCTTGTATTTCACATAGTATTTATGTTATTCTTTAATTTTTTACACACAAGTATTGTTATTTAACTTTCACTTAATAAAAATTTAATTTCCTGTATATAATCAGTTTGTGTAATACTTTTATAATTATTAAGTATATTCTGAACATGAAGACTACTGAAGCAGTATAAGCAGTTACGGGCTTTTATTCTACCCTCGACAACCTCTTAGTTTGAACCCCCCCCCCTCGGCCTTTCGTATTATTTCCTTTATTATCAGATTATCGTTTGTTGATTATTACATACAAAAGCTGTATTTAAATACACATTTTAACAGTAACGCCATTTGTTGATTTTCGTTAATAAATGTTCTTAAAAGGTTTTTTTCGACCATTTATTTATTATGTTGTTAAGAATATGTGCATATGCCAGTCTGCGAACAGGTGACGTGAAATTTTGTGTTAAACTGAGGAAATCGACCACAGGATATTAAATGTTTTGGCAAGCTTATTTACGTTATTATTTAATTTTTACTTAATAAAAAGATAATTTCCTGTATGTGCTGAATTTGTCCGCTTAATTTGTCCGATACAGTTATTAATTTCATTCTGAAAATGAAAGATACTGAAGCGGTATAAATAGTTTGGGGCATATATCGTCAACAAGATTAGATTTATTGTGGCTACTATATCACATTGCTTACAAAAGCTGTATATAGATACGGAATTTTAACAGTAACGGTATTTACTGTTTACCTTTCAAGTAAATAAATTAGTAACAAAAATTATTTTCATTAATGAATTTTATGAAAATTTTTTCGACCATTTATTTATTATCTCGACCAACTGAAATACCCGACGAATTTGCCTCCGACAAATTGACCGCCCAACCAACTGACATGGTCGACGAATTGACGTTCGACTAATTAACCTCCGACAAATTGACCGCCCGACCAACTGACACTCTCAACAAAATGACGCTCGATGAATTGACCTCCGACGAACTAACCGCGCGACCAACTGACACTCTCAACAAAATGACGCTCGACGAATTGACGCCGACGAACTGACGCTCGACAAATTGACCCTCAACAAAGGCACCCTTGAACGACAATTTTTCTTTTTTCAAACAGACTCACTTGGCCGGAAACGAAAGAATAACAAACAGCAAATTGATGTAAAGAGAACGAAAAAAATTTGATTAAAACAAAATATCAGCCGACAGAGTAACAAGGCCCAAAACGAGTACAAGTGCATCTAGTCAGATAGGGGTCACCGTTGGATAGAAAGCAACAGTAAATGGATAATAGTGAGCCTATCATTACATTAGCCCTTCTTAGCCAACAGAGCAGTGTGTTGTAAAAAGCAACCTTCGGAGTTCACAGCTGAACGCTGGCATTGTTTGAGTTGGTTCACTTTGCGCACATATGATGCTATTGTATTAAAATTGAAACACTGCATTGTATTATCTTTGCATTAGCAAAAATAGGGCAACCGTATGGAAGAGACAAGGGTTTTTAGCTCACAAGCGCGAGCATTGATCACAGCTGCTGTCGCGGCTGTTCACGTGACAGATACGTTAGGCTACGTACGGTTAGTGTGATAAGAATTACGTACAATTTTAGTAAATAGGCAAGCTTTAAAGTAGTCGGAAAAGCACGAATCGAATAGGGGAACACCAATACATTATAAGCAAAACGTATATCACATACCTGTGCTAGAAAATGTAAGGAATTTTAGCCCGGATTACCTTGAACACTAAACGTAGTGTCAAACGACGCTGTACTCCTCGCAAACATGCTAAACCTAGCCCGCCGAACTGTGTGATAACAAGTACGTACGTTTTTGTTAATACGAGAGATTTTAATTACATGAAAAAATCTCTGTAAGTAATGTGAAAAACGTCAATGCAGCACAAACAAAAGTATTTCAAATACCTTGGTTGTCAGATACGTAGATTTTTAGCTTGAAATATCCTGTGCACCGAAATTAGCTGTACACCCCCATTAGGCCTTGCGCGATCACCTCGAAATCAACTGGATGCAAATATGTTAGTAGGAGAGATTTTAATTAGGATAAAAAACAAAAACAAAACGATGAAACAGCTGGGTAACCCTAAGAAATTACAGAATTACATATCACATATATCTTTGGGTGGAGACACAGTGTTTTTAGCAAACACAAACATGGGAACAATGCAACCATGAGCGAACGCGCTGAGCAATGACGCCCCAGCGGCCGTGACCTAACAACCACAATACGCGCTTGAACACACACTTGCGCTGCATCTATCACCTTGCAACACATCGTAAAAAAGCAGTGAAACGTTCATACAACCCATGACAAACCTTTAAAAGTAAAAATCAGTTCATTAGATAGAAAAAAAAGCCATCAAGGACAGGCCTTTGAGAAAGCATACCCTAGAAGCTACGTGGACGTGAGTTTCTACCCAGGAATCACGCTGCTCGCATACGCGAACGTCATTATCTCGTGAATTGTAGAGTGACGCAAAACGAAAGCACAGTCCACGTACAGCCTTTATTAAGTAAATATTATAAAATTCAAACTGTAAAACAGGGGGAGGCCGTGGCCTGGTGGGCTTTCACTGAAACAACGTCAGAAGTTAAGACACATCAGGCACGGCTAGTCATTGGATGGGTGACCATCCGTGATTCACAATCTTCACCCCCCCCCCCCGGCTGCTGTGACCATCATACAGCAGTTGTTAATCCAGGTTCATCCAGGGACCCAACTCGTCGGCCTCAGGCCATACAGGCTCTGGATGGACGTATTGGATTAATAATCAATAAAAAAAAACAAAAAAAACAAAAAAAAACATACCAACAAGCGCGCGACTTTGAGAACTTGACGACTTGTGACGAATGATGTTAAATCATCGCATGTGACCACAGCCTTAAATTGAATACAGGCTTTTGCACTATAAAGAGTACAAAGCATACAAATCATATCACTCTCGTATCCTAATACCATAAGTGAACAGAAAAAGTTGTATCCTGTATGAGAAAGAGAGAGAGACACAGAGAGAACGAAAACAATTTTTAGAATACAATTTTAAGCAACATTTTGCAAACTTATATTGGTTATGTAGGAGGAGGGAGAAAGAGAGAGAGAGAGAGAGAGAGAGAGAGAGAGAGAGAG
>JAHWFO010053176.1:0-10936 GCA_023313115.1 Rhysida immarginata | reverse complement strand
AACAATAAAAAAGTCACCAGAGTAAAAGTTTAAGTACGAAATATAAAGAAATACAGAATTTGTGAAGAAGCTAAGATGAAACACAGAAGAAACACAGAAGAAACACAGAAGAGACGAAGAATCGAAGATCAGATGAAACACAGAAGAAACATAGAAGAGACGAAGATCCAGCGAAGAAACGTTACAGAAACACAGGGAGGTACACAGGTTACAGATGAAGAGGGTCTATGATGGAAGTTCGATGATTCTTGATATGTAAATGACTATCTTCTTCACAAGTTCTATATTTATTTATATTTCGTACTTAAACTTTTACTCTGGTGACTTTTTTTATTGTTTTTTTTGTTATTATTTATTTTAATTTTATCACATTTTAATTAAAGGAGTACTATTCAACTTAATTAATATAATTAATGATTCTTGGAAACGAATGTTCAATCATCGCATTATCAACATCTTAGTTTCCAAAATATATACATTCCCACAGAATATAGTCAAAATTTATTTTTATGAAATGTTTGGATCTGATGTGCTACAAAATAAGCTAGGTGATAACCCCGGGCGTGGCTCGGATTGTTTTTATGATTAAATTTTGCAATATCTTAAAAATAAACACATGAAAACGCTTAGAATTAAGACAGTAAAAATTCATAATGAAAACTCGGAAAAAAATTTTAAATGCTCACAATGGATGGACCTCTCCATGTATGCCGCTGCTAGCCTAAATAATTTCTTAGTCACGTAATCTTACTTTAGATGTTCCCCTTGATGTTTTTGCAATTCCCACTCTCGATGTCAAGTATGCAAAATTTCATCAAGATCGGAATAAAACTGTAGATTTGCATAAGAAACAAACAAACAAACAAACAAACCCCCAAACAAACAAACCCACAAACACACATCCTTCTTTATATATATAGACTAGCCGAGGACCCGGCATTGCCCGGGATAATTACGCTTTTAGGTAAACAGAACAACCTCAAAAAGCTAAATTAAACGTCCAAATTAGTTAAATAATAACTCAATCACTACAATATAGATGTACACTTGATGTTGTTGCAATTTCCTTTATTCTTTCGATGTCTTGAAGCAAAAATTGGCCATTCATCGCTTTGTGTTGTCTAGCGGTCGCCGATTCTTCTATTTACTTGCTTACCATTTGCTCAATACAGCACGGATCGGCCTCGGTGGCTTAGTGGTTTGCGTGATCGCCTCTGATGCCCGAGTACGCGGGTTCGATCCCGGCCAAGGACGACGAGGATTTTTCAGGGGGAAATCCTGAGATCACGCACTTCCTTCAGAAGGGAAGTAAAGCCGTTGGTCCCGTGTAGTTGCCGCCTGCACTTTAAAGAACCCTTGCGAGGCAAAATTTGCGGCCCCTATAATGCCGTCCTGAAATGACCATAGCAGTTGAAAAGGACGTTAATACCAAACAAACCTAACCAAACCAAACCAAACCAATCAATACAGCACGGAGTTAAAGGAGTGCTTCCTCTATCGTCTTTCTCTCTTTCTCAATAGTCTGCTAACTCATCATCTCCAGTTACTGATCATTTTTAAAGATTTTCAAGAAATTGTTAAGTACTAAGAATTCTCTTTTCTAAGAAAAGCCTTAATAACAGGAATTCTATGCATTGAATTGTATATTGCACACACTTTGCCTTTCATTTTTGGTGATATAAAGAAAAACGTAATGTAAAAATGACACTTAAAAATGTTCTTTATGCACCAAATATGAGAAAAAATTTAATTGGAGGAGCAAATATAGATATAGCAGGGTATAAGGTTATATGGTAAATTTAATTGTTGATCCTTGCAATAGTGTTGGTGCATTGCGTGTTGACACCATTGTTGATACCCATTGTTGCACAAACTTTTATTTGCATTGTTGGTCATGACATATATATTGTTGGTCCGTGTGAATTGCGTGTTGATCCCATTGTTGATACTTATTGTTGCAAAAACTTTGTCTTGCACTGTTGGTCATGAGATATTTCTCATTAATATGCCCTGCCATAACCATGAATATCGATTTTTTATCGATAATTATTATTTTTCCGAAATCTGAGGTAGACAGTGAGCTTCCTCATGGTTTGAAGGTCAAGTATGCAAAATTTCATGAAGATCGGAATAAAACTGTAGATTTGCATAAGAAACAAACAAACAAACCCACAAAAAAACATCCTTCTTCCTTCTATATATGAATTCACACTACGCTCGAACCAGCAACAGATATCTATTGACCGACAAGGCAAGGCAAAGTTTGTGCAACAATAGGTCCGTCGTGTTCGCATCAACAATGGTCTCAATGCGCAATTCACCAATAACAATGAGCACAAAATTATTCAGAGAATTATAACAATGAACATTAAATGATGATGCAATGACAGAACATTCGTTTCCAAGAATTATTAACAATGAACAGGAAATGGATATAATATACGATATAGATAGGGCAATCTCTGTCGATGAGGCAAAGTACGTAATTATCCTTTCTTCAGCTCTCTAACAAGCGTAATTATCCCGGGCAACGCCGGGTCCTCTGGTGGTTATATATATAGAAAGAAGATTATCATTAAAAAGAATTCGCGCTAGACTAAATACGGTAGGAAAATCAAATTAAAATCCTAAATAAGTAATTTTAGTTATTTTATATTTTTAAATTAAATTTAAATTTTATTTAAATTTTAATAAAAACAGTTGCGAATGTGTGGTACTGCATTGCCAGAACGATGTTAATTAATTAAAAAATCGTTACTCTATTCGCAAAGTCGGTCGGTCGGTCAATTCTTCATGTTTTATTTGTAGATAGTCCAGGGAGTGGGCATTGTGAATGCCTCCAATTCAAAGCATTTTGTGTTCAATTCTTAACCGTATATAAATCACCAAAATACCTTCCGAAAATTGCTGTCGAATGCATTAAGAATGCTATCGGTGTACACGAAAAGATTATTATAGTAGGAGGCTTCATTATTAATTTTAAGGACAAATCAAAAAATGAAATATCAGAATACCTTCTGTCACTTGGTCTTACTCCACATATTCAAGAATATACGACAAGACAGAATTCAGCAATAGGCAATATATTCAGCAATTTCCCTCTAAAATCCGGTGCCATACAAAATTTTTTTACAAATTTGGGTCAGATTTAGAAAGAAAACATGGTAGATAACATATTCACCGTACGGAACCCTCTCCACGCGAGTTCGACTCGCACTTGTCCATTTATTTTTTTCTTTATCTACTCGAGATCCTATTAAATTCGATTTTCATAATTTTTTTAAATTTTAATTTCTAAGTTAAAGTTTAATCCATATTTAAATTCATAATTATTTTCGTTATCTCCGATCATTTCCATTTTATTAACACAGGTAAGATAGACAAAATTAATTCCTTTTTGTATTAGTCATCAACTTTTCAGAAACGATAAAGCATGCGGAAAAAAATCCTGAAAAAGCAAATTACATTTATAATCATGATGATGCAATGATTGTACGTTCGTTTCCAAGAATTATTAATAATGAGCATAAAATGATGATGCAATGATAGGACATATTTACCGAGTCGTGATTCGGCCCATAGATAGGACAGTGTCTATCGAACAGACATAGAGATACAGTGTCTTGAGCTCCCAAACACTCATCCAGACGACTGATAAAAGTTTGTGTATTTGTTTGTATGTCCGGAAAGGGAAGCGAAAAGCGATTATTAGTCAGAGAAACTAAAAGACAAAAAGCTATCCGAGCGTTGGAAACATCTGAACAACGGGAGCTTCGTCTAGAGCAGGCGGGCATAAGAGCTTCTATGTCAAGGGCAAGCGAAACTTCGAAGCACGGTAGTAAAATAGAGGACAGATGGGTCTAAAGTATTCAGTGATATTCTCTGGTGGTGAAGATGGATATCATCTTAATCTAAGGCAGTTCAATAAGAGGATAAATAAAGTCCCGGGCGACGCCGGGTTATCAGCTAGTCATATATACTCAATTAATGTTATACTTCACCAAATTTTTCTGCTAGTAAAGTATGAATTTATGGGTCAAAATCAAAGAGGTGAACATTTTCAATTTTCAGTTTTCGAAAAAATAAACTTGCAAAACGACCTACAACCACCTGCCAAAATGACCTATAATCCAGAGAATTAGTTTATAATTTACATAGATAATGCCTGGTATTCTAAAATGGTTCTGAAAAGGGCCACGCAAAAAAACTGTATATTTTTTAGTTATGGCATAAAATAAGAGATTTATATTAATTATTTCAGGAAGTTTTTTGAAATTGTATAAATATGATGTAATGAAGTTATCTTATTATTCCTTTTAAAAAAAAATAAAACAAAACGCAATTCTCAATAAGATAACATTTTTGAGCAAGATATTTAAACTTTCAAATATGGATTTTTTCGAGTATTTGTCTTGAAATCATGTTAAGTGTGATTTCACAAAAGAAACTTTAATTTATTTTTTGTATTACGAGCTCGTATATTGAAATCAGATTATGATGCAAAGAATTGAAAATGTATTTATTTTTGTATGTATATACAAACAATTTAAGATAAATAAATTAATGTTGATTTATTTTCCCTTTTTCCGACGTTTCCGACGTTTACAAAGAAAACTTTTTCGGCAGTATTAAATCTTAATTGTACTTTAGGGATTATGACTTTTTGGTCAAGTGCACCATATTTAGTCTTTCAAAAAATTTGAATACCATAAAATGAATAACATACCAATTTAGTCTTTCAAAAATAGGAAATCATAATCCTTCTGCACTTCTCAAATACACTACCTTACCAATGGTTTTCAATGATATAATAACATTTTATTTATAATAATCGGATATGAAATGAAACTATCGAATTCCTTAAATCCGTAACAACTCACCAGGGTCGCTGCGATCGCCAATTTGGGGCCAAGGAGTGTTGATGCCAAGTTTTTATATGAGGTTAAAGGCTTCATATAAGTGCTTTTTAATAAAAACTTCTGCTTTTTATGTGTGAAATAAGTATATTTCTTAAATCTAAACGTTTCTTAGAATTTTTAAACGATTTTGTATGAACTAAAATCTAGATGTATATAGAAAACTTTTACGCGCGATGATACTTCATAAGATTTCCCCAAGTTTTTGAAACGGAGATTGTAAAACACATTATGATTACATTTGAACAAGCAATTATCAGAACTTTATATCAGATATACAAGTATATATCAGTATTTAGTAATTTAATGTGCCAGATCCAAGCAACTAAGAATAATATGAAATTTGAATGTGAGCCTCATTGTGAGGTGTTGTCGGCGTGTGCTTAAGCCTCGCTCCCACCCCCTTCCCTATACAATGCCTACCATTAAGGTTCAATTCCTAAAGCGGGAATGTTTTTGTTTTTTTGTTAGCGATTTATTCTTCGTCTATAAATTTTCAAGTGATAGAATTTTAGCTAATTATCTTTTCCAAGACTACAAACTATTTAAAGATATTTGGAGTTATATGCATAATTCTAGTTAATTTTTGGATCATCTAAGAAATTAATTTATGCATTTTTTTTTTTAATTTTCCATTATTGTTTATAATTGTCCAACAAGGCTTGTATCAATAATTTACAAATAATGCCTTTTACCTGCAGAAAAGAGCAATTCTCGGAAAGATATGACTCTTTCAAAAGTATTCACAAACATTTTGATGACACTGCTAATTAAGGAAGACGAATTTGTGATCAGTGGGAAAGAATATAGTATTCCGGATATCGTTAGAAATTAGCTGTGAATAAAGTTCCTCATTTATTTGCAAGATGCCCATTATATTTTTCTAATCCCGTAGCTCCACAGCATTCTAGGGGGGTTAATCGCGCGTCTAACCCTATCCCACTAGAAATACAAGCACATAGTATTGAAGAATTTTCAGATCCAGCTCATGAGAATAATGGTTCAAGTGATATACGTCAAAATTGTCATTCAAACTAAACATGTCCCTTAAAAGTCCCTTACCTGTCTTCAGGAGTAAATGATTGCCTGACGTACGATATCACCGGATTTGTTGTAAATAAAATTAAAGCATTCACGGATTTGTGTTCAATCATTGACAATAAATAAACCTATAAATGTTAATGGAAATTCTATTTTAAAGAGGAAACTTTTATCCAAACGATAGCGTTTTTCATTTATTATCGAGAATTAAGAAAGTAATTGAATTTTCGTTCCAAAGAGTTGAAATTTTCAGTGATTTGTTTGAGTAAGTTGTGAATACGAAAAAACTTGCCCAAATTACAGATCGCGCTAGTTGCCAGGTTCATGCAGACAAGCTTCTATCACATATATTTTTTTATTACAATACTCATTTCCAAAAAAGTTGGGACAGTGCAAAATATATAGAAAAAACAAAAAGGGATGATGTAACAAAACTTTCTTGAGAATACAAAATAGCAGATACGTTTATGAAATGACATAAATATACTGTGTGCACCAAAACATTTTGTATCGTGGCCGGGACGTTCATTTTGAATGGGGGTGTTGCAACACGTTCCAAAATAGTAGGGACATACGTTGTAGAAAGCGCTGTTAGTAGTGGAACCTTCCGAATTGTTCGGGAATAATCTAGAATGATGACGTCGTACTATATTCTGTATAAATAACAGTTGCCATCCGTCGTTCAGGTAACTTATTCGGAACGATGGGTCGAGGCAAGCCAGTTAGCGAAGATCTTCGTGTTCGAATCATTCAAGAATTCACAAACAACGTTTCTCAGCGTGCAATAGCCAGAAGATTTAACCTGTCATCATATACAGTACATAATATTATCAAGCACTACCGAGATAGTGGTGAGATCACAGTTCGGAAAGGCCAAGGTAAAAAACCTATTCTGAATGCTCGAGCTCTTCGGATCCTCCGACGTCACTGCGTCACGCACAGGAATGCTGCGATTACGGACATAGCCACGTGGGCCCGCGATTTCTTCGGGAAGCCATTATCGTTGAATACTGTACGCCGGTGCATCCACAAATGCAAACTTAAGTTATACTGTGCACAACGGAAGCCATACATCAACAAACGACAGCAACGTCGCCGTCTAATATGGGCTCGAGCCCATCGCAATTGGTCCCAAGCACGCTGGAAGAACATATTGTGGTCCGATGAAGCAATAAACTAATAATAATTAAGAGAGAACAAAGATAGCATTCAGATTGGTGATGTCGATAGTGAACACAATCTAATAGAAAATAGAAAGTTACACTTACCGATTAAGTATTCTCCTGCTACGGACCAAAGACGAAAAGGATATTCCCGAGTGCTACAGGCGTTCGGTACAGAAACCACCGTCTGTCATGGTCTGGAGCTGTATTAGTGGCCATGGAATGGGAGACTTGCACATCTGCAATGGCACCGTCAATGCTGAAGCGTATATACAGATCCTAAAACAAGCTATGGTGCCATCTAAGAGGCGCCTGTTTGGACGACGTCAGTGTATATTTCAACAAGACAACGCCAGACCGCATGCAGCGCGCATAACTTCTGCATGGCTACGTCGGCAGCGCATTCGCATGTTGGATTGGCATCCTTGCAGCCCGGATCTGTTGCCTATAGAAAACGTTTGGCGTATTATTAAACGAAAACTACGACAGCAACGACCCCGACAGCTGAAAACCTGTATCCAACAGGAATGGGACAGAATTCCGGTTACGGTGTTAGAAAGATTGGTGTCATCGATGCCCAGAAGATTACAGTGTGTCATCAAGAGGAGAGGTGACGCCACACCGTGGTAAACGTCGTGCTGTCCCAACTTTTTTGGGAGTGTGTTGCACGTGCCAAACAGGAAAACCACCTGTATCTTTCTTTAAGCATATAAGATATGTGATCCCATGCCTAATTTATCGTTTATGTATTGTAATGCGTTGAAATAAACGGCAATACAATAATCCAAACAAATGTGTTGGAGTTCTTCTTATATGTTGCACTGTCCCAACTTTTTTGGAAATGAGTATTGTATTTGCAAGTTAGTTTATTTTATTATTAATTATCTTTAATTAACAAAGATATTTTTATTAAAACAAAAAAAAGAAGCAAAATGAAATAAAGAATTTTAGAAAAAGAGCTAAATTATCATATTAAAACACTGAAGCACTTATGATAAACTCCTGACCATGTTACTAGAATAACTTGGACATCAAATCCTGTATCATTGTTGAGCTGAAAGACACTACATCTGGAGTGAACATACAACCATAAATCAAAGGACAATTTCTGTTCAGATTTTACATGCGTGAATCTCTGAATCATGAAAACATACTACAGTATTAATATTCTTAGATAATTCAATTGCAATTATATTTAAATAACTTTTGTAATAAAATACTGTATTAAAAATCGACATTTAAGTTTTTAAAGAATTTTCGTCTAAATTTCTAGAGTAATTTAGATATTTTAGTAAGGGTATATAGAGTTGTAAATAGTTTGGGGGGGGGAGGACTAGATGTAAATAATTAATAAAATCACTGACATTAAAAATATTTGCTAATGCTAAAATAAAAATACAGCTTCCAAATTAAGTCTGGACCTATTTTCACTACTTTCTTGTTTAAAAATACCGTATCTTTTTTTTATGTAGGCTTTTAAAGTACTTGCTTTAATTTGCATTTTGTCAGCATTTGTTGAAATACAGGGGTTGAGGTTCGTTGTTTGGTTTGTTTGGTATTAACGTCCTTTCAACTGCTATGGTCATTTCAGGACGGCGTTGAGGGGCCTCATATCTTGCCTCGCAAGGGTTCTGTAGCCCCTTCAGACACAGACCTTAAATTCGATTGTAAAAATTTTGTTTTTACATTTATTATATTGATACTGTCACATTAAACATAACCAGCAGTTTTTTATTTATTAACATTTTTTATTATCTTTTTACATGTATGGCTATATTTGCTACCGAAATATACATATTTATTAGAGAATCAACAGATTTTATTCATGTCATTTATTTAGTACGAAATTTTACAAAACATCACTTTTGACAAGGTAAACGTCCAAGATACAAGTTGGAAACATATGTTGCCAAGGTGACTGAAGGGGTTAACGTGCAGCCGGCAAACTATTGGACGGGACCAACGGCTTTAGGAAGTGCGTGATCTCAGGATTTCCCTCTGAAAAATCCTCGTCGTCCTCGGCCGGGATCGAACCCGTGTACTCGGGAATCAGAGGCGATCACACAACGACTGAGTCATCGTGACCGATCAGGGATGAGGTATTTCATCTTAATTGATGGGACATCTGAAGGGGCATTTCTACCAGGAAAAAAAAACAAACTTTTTTTTAATGTCCCTTACCTGTCTCGGGAAGTAAATGATTGCCTGAAGTACGATATCAGCGAATTTGTTGTAAACAAAATTAAAGCATTCACGAATTGTGTTGAATATGTTCAATCATTAACAATAAATAAACCTATAAATGTTAATGGAAATTCTGTTTTAACACAATTAAAGGATAAAGGAAACTTTTATCCAAATGATAGCGTTTTTCATTTATTCTCAAGAATTGAGAAAGTAATTGAATATTCGTTCCAAAGAGTTGAAATTTTCAGTGATTAGTTTGATTAAATTGTGAATAACTTGCCCAATTTACAGATCACTAGTTGCCAGGATCATGCAGACAAGCTTCTATCACATATTAATTTTTTATTATTTGCAAAAATATTTCCGTCACATATTTTTATTAAAAACAAAGAAAAAAGATGAAAAATGAAATATTGATTATTTTATTAGATTATCACTTTTTTTTGTAAAAAAAGTCCATTTTTTAGCAGAATTTTAACGATGTTGTATTTTTTATAAAACATACATATTGAACGTTTTACCATTTCTTATTGTTCAACTCTATGCGAATAATATAATATTACATCTTTTCTTTAAGTGGGGGCATCTCTACCATATTTACCTTAAATTTTCCTCTAACTGCGAACAAAAAAAAAAAAAAAAGAAAGAAAAACTGTCCCAAATAACGAAAGCGGAACGTTCGCGTTTGAAATCCAATTAAAAATAAAAAAATGGCGTCCTATTGAAAATATGTTTACGGTACCTCGGCCAGGAAGTCATAAAATTTAAATTGCTTATTTATTAGATATATCCAGGTGGAAGCCATTTGTAAACCTTTTTTTTACTAGGATTGTTTGACGTAATGCAAGATATTTTTCAAAACAGGATTTGATTACTTTTATTTACAATAATAACACTAGTCAACACACATTTTGTGACTAAGACCACACATAGTGTTCTTAGTAGTAATTTGTGTGTAGAACCCGAATCTGCTGTTAGATTTTTTCTATCACGTCAAGTTTCCAAGTTATGCACATCGAGATTTCTATGTTAAAGTAATGGGAATGAAGAGAAACGGCTACAATGTTAAAGTATCCATATTTTGGGGCCAGAAGGAAATTTACCAGGCCCCAAATACTGAATGATTTAAAAATGTTTCTTAGCAAAACAAGAAAGCTGTGCGTGCTAGAGAAATCTAAAAATTATATTCGTAATCAGAGAAAAATACTACCAAAAATCACCCACTTTCATTTTGTCACAAGAAAAATCTTAAATTTTGTTGGCCAGTGTAATTGGAAACTTGGTCTATGGAGGATTGTTTACATCCGATATTACGCCATACATCCGATATTAAACAGAGAAAAATAGTTTACAAAATTCCATGGCCTGGTCTCGAACTAAAAATCTTCGGATTACTGTTCCGAAGCTGTAACCACGGCAGACATGAAGCCGCGCTGTAATCTATGCTCATAGGACATGTTTGATAGCGACAGCTTTCAAGGTCCCTGGGGATAGCCTAGACGACAAAATCTAACCGTCGACAAGTCGCCTAGTCGATCATATGCTATCATCCCGAAACTTAGTAGCAGCACGAACCACTCGTTATGTAAGTGTAGATACAATCTCTGGCCGAGATGCATCTGGGCTCGA
>JAHWFO010053175.1:0-19925 GCA_023313115.1 Rhysida immarginata | reverse complement strand
ATAGATTTATCTTTGAAGCAAAATAAAAGAAACTCCGAATCTAACTCTTGGATCCGTGCAAAATTAGTTCGGCCGAAGCAAAAACCCTTCTAGTTGCTGCGGATGAACACATGATGATTTCAAGCCTCGGATAAATTCCTCGTCGAGTAATTCTTAACTTTCTAGATAAGTGTACGTCAAAGACCTTACTGAAATTGATACGTACAGCTCCGCTGTAGATAACTGCGCTGGTAGACAATAAAATAAGACGAGACGCATACACTGCCGCCTCCGCTGAATACTTCTCCAAATGATATCGCTTATCTTAGACGACACACTCCTGAACCACCTTCCTGGAGATTCTGATCCGTAACACAAATAACATTAGGGTATCCACACACACAAACACCCTTCGTGGATTTGATCAGCGTAATTCAAAAACTCAAAACAATAATATATTCACTATCACTGCACCACCAATTCATGAGGTACAACCAGACCACAAAACACAAACACTGCTATTTGAATCTTGCACTCGCAACACTTGATTCGTAAGATGCACTTTCTAAAGCAAAAGAGTGCACTTTCGCATTCCAACGAAATAACCGAGCTTCACAGAACAGTCAAGCTACATCGGCTCAACTCTCGAATGAAACTTTAGATTCAACCATACATAGAAAGACACTTAGTTCCTTTAACCTTAATGTCACAATAATAAAGGATTTATTGGAAACCACTCTTAACTTGGTCGGAATAACTATTGCTAAAATCACTAGAATAGATTGATACGACCAAATACACACGTAGCACAACACCTGGTCTCTTAGACCTTAATGACGCAATAATAGTTGAATTATTGCAAAACACTCTTATCTTGGTCGGAGTAACTTTATTCTATAGGCACTAAAGTAGATTAATACGACCAAATAATCACATAGCACAACACTTGGTCTCTTAGACCTTAATGACGCAATACTAGTTGAATTATTGTAAAACACTCTTATCTTGGTCGGAATGACGTTACTCTGGAAGCACTAAAATATATTGAGAAGACCAATTAACCATATATAGCCATATGAGATAAATACAGAGAAAGAGCATAGCACTTGTTGCTTTGCTTTTGGCTAGGATAGTAAAATAAGTCACTCTGACAAACACTTCCGCGTACGTGCATAAGACCCAATCGCACACTCAAAGAAGACACAGTTCTCGGCACTTAAATTTCTCCTGCTAAGAAAAATCTCATCACATGCGCAGGGATAAATCCTCCCGTTCCATGAATACAGTACGCACTCATCGAGAAAGGATAAATTCCTACTGCGTCTTCCCCTTCGCCGAGTTCAACCAAATCCGGCTGAAATAACCTTTGAAAAATTTCTTGGCGGCGGAAATGCCCGGCTACATACAGTAACGTCAGTGTTCTGCTGAAGCTACTATGTAGACTCCGACAAATGTCAAATAATATAAGGCTCTTACCGTCCCGTTGAGCAACTTGACGGGTAACCGCTGTTTCTCTTTCTCTTGACGGGGACTGTCCATCAGCTACTTTCGCCGTCGGCGGGGTAGAGGGAAGTGCGTCGGTCTTTCCTTCTCCGTTACTATTTGTAATTTCTCCCGCGACGAAAATGATGGCCCGCTCGATAATGGTTCTCAGGCGGCTCTCCCATTCGGTGGAAAAGATTAATTCTGGCCCACCTTCCTGCCTCGGAAACTCCGGTTCTTCAACGTCGAATTCGTTTTGCTCGCCGGCTGCGTTCCACGTTCCTCCGTCATCGCGTCCGTAGCTCTTCAAAGATCTTGTCGTCGTCGCCTGCAAACCGCAGTTCGGCGAAAACTCATCTCTGGCATTAAAGTCGCTACGGAGCCTTTTACGAGGGCCTTGAATCTGCGCCTTATCGCGCTGAACACGAGTGCACGACCTTCTCGGTCGCCGACGATAGCTTTTCTCTCGTCTCTTTTCCTTCACGCTCACGTGTTTCGGAGCGGTTCGCTCGACGTCATCGTCGTCACCTACGTCGTTTCTCCCCGACGTCCTTGTCGGTCGTCGACGATATCCACGTGACAGGTATGCTCTATTTTATATAGCTGGGGTCATTTTTTGACATAAAACAAAAGATTCTCAGAAAATATCTTATACATTTGTCGTAGCTGGTTTCAAAGTTTTATGGATTTTATTAATTCTTTTAATTATTGTTTCAAATCGTGTTTTGTAAGTCTGAATACAAATCTGCATTTTAATTGAGTTTTATCAAATGCAAACAAAAGTAGAGAGTTCTATACTTTTGTTACTGACTGTAGTTATGAATTGTTTACTATGAGTGTTAGAACATATGCGAAGTGTTTTCTATTTGTTAATTAATAATATAGAAAAATTTATAGTGTCTATGACAATATTTATCTAGTTTCAATAGTCATTGGTGTCTTTATGTATACATCATATCATTGTCAGTATAATGTTTTTATTGTGTACAACATTCAGTGTTGTTTATGCACAATTAAAATTTTGTCAAGTTTGCTCATACCATGTTTTAATATTTTATGACTAGATGCAAGGAATGGGCAACGAAGGCCAGCAGACCTGAACTGCTTGAAAAAAGTTCTGCCGCCTTGTACAAAGGATATAGACTGTGCAGCAAACATTTTGTTGATGGTAATTTCATGGGACCAGATAGAAGACGTCTGTTGCCAGATGCAGTTCCATCTGTTTTCAAAAGTTTTAATTTACCTGGTAAGTTTACCTTACAGGTTTAGATTAAATCATTGTGAAAGCTTCCTTTTTCCTTATGTCTGATTTTCTCAACTAAAGAACCTTTTAAGTGTATATTTGCATATACACTCATAGAAGAATACAAGTGATTATTAATGGGGTTTTAATATTAATTTATTTTAGGCCCAAGTCAAGCATATACCTTCAGTACTTCCTCTGAAGAATTATCCATGCCAGCACATGACATAAAGCAACTAACTTCGCTGTCTTCATCTGAAGTGCATGCAGTCACTCCAGAAGCCAGTGAAGGTGATTTCTCTATGTTATCTGAAATACATTCTCTACCTCCAGAAGGCAGTGAGTGTGACTTTTCTCTGTCATCTGAAGTGCACATGGACACTTCAGTACCCAGCCCATGTACCCCCGCATTCCAACATGTTTTAACAACTGAATGCGAACCTGTAAGACTTCCAAAAAGTAATCCCACGCCAAGAACAAAAAAGAGGCTATTTTCCTTGAAATCATGTGTGAGTAAATTGAGATTAAAAGTCAGTCGTTCTAAACGCCGGCTGGATATATTGAAAAAAAAAAGCAACGCCACTAAAAGAAAAGATGCTTGAGGCATGTCTGGAGTGTGCTAAAGAAAATTTTGATGATAAAACTTTTAAAATTTTTAAAGCTCAGTTGGCCTTGCAGAAGAAAAATAAGTACGGTCGTAGGTGGACAAATGATATGAAAACATTTTCTCTCAACCTATATTTTCATGGTCCACGTGCTTACAGGTTATGTGGAAAATTTTTGACTCTACCTTCTGTTCGCTCTTTACAGACGTGGCTCAAGCAGAATGATGTTAAGACTGGTATTAATGAATGTGTTAAACAGATGCTCCAAACAACAATACAAAATTTATCTGAAACGGACAAATTATGCATCTTAATTTTAGATGAGATGGTTATGAAAAAAGGTTTGTTTTATGATGAGTCCAGACAAAATTATTGGTTACGTAGACTTTGGGGATAAAACATCACCAAAAATTGCAAACCAAGCACTGGTGTTCATAATTAGATGGGTCACCAGGAATTGGAAACAACCTTTGGCTTACTATTTTAGTTCGGATTCAACTCCAGCTAATCAATTACAAAAATTGATATTCAGCATCATTACTGAACTAAGTAGTATTGGTTTAAAAGTAGTAGCAGTTGTTTGCGATCAGGGCACTAACAATCAGATGGCACAAAGGTTGATTGGAGTAACTGTTGATAAGCCTTATTTTTCTGTTGGAGAACAAAAATTTTTTTTCCTAAATGACACTCCACATTTGTTGAAAAATTTTAGAAATAATTTTAAAAAGTATGGCTTAGAAATAGCAGGAAATAGTGTTTCTTGGGAATACATTGAAAAAATATACAATAGTTGTAAAAATTTAAAATTAAGATTAGTGCCAAAACTAACAGTAAAACACATTACAGTTCCTGCTTTCAAAAACATGAAAGTTTCCCTTCCTGCCCAAGTAATGAGTTGTTCAGTGGCAATTGCCATTGAAACTTTCATCTCATTGAACCACCAGGATATTCCTGCTGAGGCCATTCATACTGCCAACTTTGTTGAAAAAATGAATCATCTGTTTGACACATTCAATAGTAGCCGGAAAACAATCAAAGAAAAAACCAAACTGCGTTTTGCTTTGGCCGATGACAGTGGGCACATTCAGTTTTTAAAAGAATCTCTTGAATGGCTAAATCAAATTAAATTTAAAAGTGTCAGACAACCAGCATCCCTGAAAGGGTGGAAAATTAATATCAGTAGTCTTTTACTTCTATGGGAACATTTAAGAGATAATTTTAAAATGACGTACATGTTAACTAGGCGATTCAACCAGGATTGCCTAGAAAATTTATTCAGTGTAATTCGTCAGAAGCAATGACAATCCGACTCCAGCTGCATTTGAGAATGCAATGAAGCATGTCTATGTATCGTCCATTTTTAAATTGTCTGAAACTTCAAACTGTGAAGAAGACACTGATCTTTTCTTTCAACAATTGCAATCAATTAACACTTTGAATGTTGCAGGTAGTTCTGCAACGCAGGGAATAAATTTATCTTTTGAGAGTGGGTCTGCATCAGTTGAGCCACCTGATGTTATAGAGGAAAATGCGCAATTTTATGTGGCAGGCTATATCGTCAAGAAATTTTTTGAAAGGCACGATTGTAGCCAGTGCAAAGATGTTTTAGTGGATAGTGATCCTAAATTTGAAAATAGGTCTCAAACATTTGCTTATTTAAAAGCGATTAATTTTCCAGACAAGGATTTTGGAAAGTTAACAATATGTAGTCAATATTTTTTTGATGTTTTTAAAGTTTGGGAAAAAATTTTCCTGGAAAAATTTTCTACTGTGTCACATTTGCCTTGTGTCAAAAGGACACTGCATGAAATAATAAATGGTGTGGAAGACACTTCCCTGATGGAAATGTGTTCTGTCAATATGCAAGGATATCTATTAGACTGCTATCTCAGAATCAGAATTTTCTGGGCAGTTCGCTTCAAAAACCGGGAAATGCATTCATCTGATCAATATCAACACAAAAAATTAAGAAAAATTGTTCATGTGTAGTTCACTGTTAAATGATGTTTGCTGAAATATTAGAAATGTTAATGCACCAATCTATTGTTTCAAAAATCAAATTTAAATAAAAGATATATGTATTGTACATTTAAATTCATGCATAATGTATTTTCATAAAAAAATTGTATTAGAAACAACACTTAATGTTTAGATTTAAAATATATTTTACATTTTATAAAAAAAAGCTTTGAATAATATTCAAGCTACTTATGTATAATTGTAATGTTTATGCATTAATTTTAAAATTTACAGCATGTGTCATTTGATCTAGTAAACCTATTAAGTGCATAAACAATGTTTTATTAAAAAATTTAAAAACTACAAATATAGTTTTTTTTTTCTTACAAATTTTTTACATGTGATTTTCTATAATCATGCATTCATAATTTAGATTGTAAAAATAATTTTAAAAATTCAAAAATTATTAAAAATAAGAAGCATTAAAATTCAAAAAACATTTAAATTTAAGTAAATTAAATTTAAAAGAAGAATTAGAAATAGAAAGCATTAAAATTTAAAAAAATACATTAAAGTTAATTAATTAAATTTTAAAAGAAGCATTAAAAAAATCGGAGGGATTAAAAAAATGGGAATAAGGTTACAACAGGGGGTTTAAAAGAACAGCCACCTTGAACGCTCATGGAAGGGGGGTAGTCAGGGTTATTCAATAGCGGAAGTTGATACTCATTTCGCATCATCCGCTGCCGACTGCTGGCGCTCTTTTGGCATCAAAAATTTAGCATTGGAACAGTTAGAGCTGCGCTTCCCACTAACGTTCTTCCCTGGGTGAACTTCAGAATATGAAGTTAGCCAGATGTGGGCTAATTTTCACGTGAGTGATGAAATTCGGACAACATGGAAACAATTAGAGTGGGTGTCTCCAAATCCTTGATTGACAAGAGCTTCACCTTTTTTCGATGGGTAACTAGTGTTTTTAGGCTTTTGATTGGCTACTGGGTCCAATACTGTTCTAGCTACAGATTCTAAGATAGAGAAGAGTTGTATTGGTTATGACTTGCTAATTCTAGGGGTGGACACACAGCTCTATAATTTTCTTAGTTTAAATTCGGCCATCGTTTGTTGCATCTTAGTATCATCATCCGAAAAATTCCAAATTATTATGCTTAACTAAATTTTATGTTATAATTGTTTTAATTATACACACCAAGTAGATCCTTTTAATTTCGCTCGATACGAGGTATTTTTAACAGAGTCCCTCCAGCAGAGAACCTATTTTATCATTTTTATATCCCGTAAATTGTCTGTTTTCTATTTCCCCTAATCGCGGCCGAGCCCCGAGAACCCACTTTTTTTCACTGAGAAGAGAAGGAGCGACCCGCCAATCCATCATCGTTGGACGAACCACCAGCGCAGACGTCCAGAGAGACCCGGAACCCCCGCCAGACCTTAACGGGCAGATTGAGAAAACACGGTAGAGCTAAATCCTTATTCTAGGCTCAGTGGCCAACTCATAATTGTCATTTATAGTATCTCTTATATCTAATTGGGAGCGGAACATTTAAATAATACAAAAATCTTGGAAAAGACAATGTAAATATTAATTCTGGGTATTTTTGATTACACTCTCTTAAAGGAAAGCCTATATTAATTATTCACATTAGAGCTGTAATATACTTTGTTACACGCTATTTAAGTCGATAGATCAAGTCAGAAATTATTTTCTTATCCGAGAACGTTACACGTTAAATTATCATTCCCAATTACTTACTTGCCTACCATCGTAATTGTTACCTTACACCTTTTATCAAATCCAACATCATTACAATTCGATTTACCTTTCACAAAAAATCCTTCACTATATGATTACCATTATTCTAAATTTTATTGATCATTATCTCATAATTTTTTATGTTCTCAATTAGAATTGGATTTGTTAATTGTTTTACATAATCTTTACTGAATATCAAATTTTCTATTGAAATTGCAAACTATACTATAACTAGATAACTTTTGAAACATATTACTACAAATTGATGTTATTTGATGAATTCCATTTTATTATCTTTTCTGAAAGGTGTGCCCTAATTTTATTATCATTTTCTGATGCTGATATATCTTGAATCTTTCCCTTGTTTTCGTTAGATCAATTCCAAATTACTTTATCAGTTCAACTATTTGTTTCATACATACATTATTAAATGTTCCAATTTATTCTATTTTTAATTGTTATATGTGCGCTTTGATTCTCTCATCCAATGCCCGATCCCGTGCGAGGCTACTTTTAGTTTGTAAGTGGGGGTAAATAAATTATCATAAATTGGTTAAATCCATCATAGGAGGCGCAGTCTTTTCTAAATTATAAATTCGATCTTTATCATAATCAATCCCCCCGAAACCCTTACATAATTCTCTCAAGTATTCCTTTATGATGAGTTGTTTCAAGCTTATCATCTCGTTTGCTTATCATCGAGAGATTCCCTAAATGACAAGGACATGATCAAGCAACAATTGGAAATGCATGGACCGCTTCTAACCATGATGCCATCTGTCCTTCATTCACCAATTTTACAAAATGCCACTATGGTTATCTAAGAGAGTTGTTGAAGAAAATTTGAACTGTCAAGAATGCGTGAAGCTGTTAACCATTCCTCAATCAGCATCCCCACTTATGTAAGGCATTCATTAAGGAGAAGGATTTGGGAGGATATTTTCATGAACAGAAAGTGATCCACCAATTTAATGGACAAGGAGAGTAAACCCGATCCATAAATTGGATCAAATTTATAACTTATTATTATAAATTCAAGTATTTGTAATTGACCTTAGGAGGCCAATTATTTCTATCTCATAAGCTGATCCACTTTAATTTGTTGAGAAATACATATATGAAGAATTACAGGAAGTTACTGAAGATTGTTAAGTAAAATTTGCAACTAATTTTGTCATCCGATGATTTTGTTAATCATCAGCTGGGCTGCAACATTTTTTCATCTACTGCAGACTTCACTTCTTCACTAAACTAAGTAATTTTTAAAGACAGTCTGTAGTAAAAACAAATTTATTAACCAAAACTGCACGTCTGCAATAGCTAAACTGCCTGAATTTATTGTTAATATCAATCAAAAAAAATTTTTTTTAATATTTTAATAAATAAAAAAATTCAATAAATGTGTACAGGGTGTCCATAATTAAAGGAGCCTATTCCAAAGTTGCCTGCAGGCGAAACTAGTTATCAGAAAACTGTGAAAGTTTGTGAAGGACGTAATGAAGGAATGGAAATGTGTTTCAGCGAAAAAAATTAATTACGAATTTTTCCACCAGAGGACGTTTTACGTTGAATAACTAGTAAAAATGTAAATTTATGTGCCGTCAAGCAGCAGCTGTTACCTACTGTATAAAACCGAGGAACATTCGCGGAGATCCTGTGTTCAATGTGTATGCCACTCGCAATGAAGTTTAAGGGACCGCGCGTTGTTAGTGAAATTGTTTTACCAAAACAGTAATTCCGCAGTAGCTGTTCTAAAGAAATTTCGGATTTTGAAGGGGATGGAAAAAGGTCTCATGAATGTGAAAAACCTTCGAAAAATTATAACGAAATTTGAAGAAACAGGATCATTGTGAGTTTGTTTTGGCAGAGAAAAAAAGTCCGTGTGTGCAGACGCATTAGAGGATGTTTCGCTTCAGGTGGAAGAGGAGAGAGCTGCAAATTCCCAGGGTAACACCAGTGTCCGACGCGTTGCGCAGGCGTTGGAATATGCCACATTCAAATGTCCATAGGATATTATCCGTACAAACTTTCACTTCTGCAGCAGATGCTTTCACATGATTGTGACAAACGACTCCAGTTCTCATTTCAGCTTCTTGCTCGCACTGAAGTCGATGCAGAAAGGCCGTGAAATATCCTCTGGACAGACGAAGCCATTTTCACTTGGGCGGCGCAGTGAACACACACCACTGCCGCATTTGGGAACCAGAAAATCCGCACGCTTCCTTAAGAGGTTCCGTTGCATTCCCCAAAAGTTACGGTATGGTGTAGATTTACGGGATCATTTATTTTTGGCCCGTACTTCTTCGAGGAATTAAGTTCTAGAGGCCCAGCGATATGCTTCGCTGTTAAAAAACGAAATTGTTCGGCTCAGCAAGCGCTTCGTACTAATAAAAAAAAAAAGGTTAGTTCATTAATAATATTTATATTTTTTGCGAGATGGTCTATTATAACAATTTTATGTAGCCTTTTGTAAGGCGAAGAAGGGTTTTTAGTTTGTAACAATAGGAACAAGTTTTTATGAATTCCCAAGCAACGAAGAATTGAAAAGAAAAAAGAAAAAAAAAATCTGGTTTAAAAATATTTCACGTGGAACAACAGATATCAAAGCAGCGTGGATACCCAGAGAACTGTAAGTTTAAAATATTTCAATTTTAAAATAAAATATTTGGATAATTTTAATTTTATATTACAAATGAGAATTCGTTTAGATAATAATTCTCGCTATTTACTGCATCAAAAAGCATACGTTTGTAGTCAGCACTTAAGGAAGGCGAACCGGACAAAATGCAAATCAGGGTCTTGTATTATTTAATAATATCAAGTCTTTTCTTGTATGTTTTTTTAAATAAATATTTTACTTCTATAAAATGAGATACTCATTAGTGATGGGCAATATTTGATAAATAAAGAAATAGAAGACCGTGGTTGTGCCCACTATTTTTAAAGAATATCCTAAGTATAAGCTACAGAACCTTCAGAAACAAGAAAAAAAAGACTCTTGACAATTCGGCAGAACCTACTACATAAGATTTATTTTTGTGACTTAATACTGAAGTGACTTAAAAGTGACTTAATACTGAAGTGCCTGCATCAAATAGTTAATAAGATTTTATTTTTGTTGGACTGCAGGAATCACCTTCTCTTATTGACAAATCAGCATGCACATCTGTGCGTTCAAAGCATCCTATAAAATAAAAATGTAAACAAAAAATTCGTGCATGCCATGTTCAAATCTCTCGCCTGAAAAAAAAACCCAAATACTGCAAAGAGAAATGAAAATTCTAAAGAACGAAATGGAAGAAGACCCAGTTAAAAAAAAAAAAGAGAGAGAGAAAATGATGAAGAGGCAGGAAATATGCGTGCCGTATTTCTCATGGAGCAAATTAAGAATATATTACCAGATGTCAAACGTATTCAGCCCTAGTAATCAGATATTGCATTATTTGGAGAATGCATTCACTTAAAAGCTGCGAGTTTCCTCGAAAGATCAACTTGATGAACCTTCCATCCAGATCAACTCTAAAGCGCTATGTTGGATGCATTACTGGAGCAATTGGTGTTACATCACTGATCAAACAATGTCTCTCAATAATTTATATACAGTTACAAAACATAGAAGTATATGGCTCACTTCTGTTTGACGAGATGTTCATAAAACCAATGAAAAAGTATGTTGCTTCTCGTGATCAACTTGTTGGAGCTATTGGTTTTTAGGCCTCTCTGAGCTTGGAATTGAAGATGCCACAGCAAATCGTCTTTTATGTTTGTATTTAAAAGATTTATAACAAATTCTATTGCTGTTGCTTGCTATTTTACTAAATACCAGGTAACCACAAAAGTTCTTGCCGTTTTTGTGTTGCCATAAAAAGAGCTGATAGAAGATATGCAAACGAGTGTACAGTGTGGTCCAAAATCTGTCAGGGGGTACCAGGAAGGTTAGCCTGTATAAATACAGGGCTGTTGGGCATTCACATCAATCACATCTCGTGCAGAAGTGAAGACGAATGGAGGTATCGCAGGAGATGGTTAGGTGTTGTTTGCTTTATGTCTTCAAGGTGGGCTTGTCAGCAGCAGCATCAGTCGCCGAATGTGTCTTGCGTTTGGGGATGAAGCTGTGAATAAACGCACCGCAAGGCATTGGTTCCAGAAATTCAGATCGGGAGAATTTGCCATTTCTGATGAACCCCGCAGTGGTCGACCACAAGCCTTAAATGACCAGGCCCTGAAAACGGTCATAGAGGAGGACAGCAGTTTAACATGTGGTGAACTTGACAGACGGTATCAGGTTCCTGTTGAAACAGTTGGACGTCACCTGCACAGCCTAGGAAAGACGTACAAGCTGAGCAAATGGGTACCCCATACATTGTCGGAATCCAACAAGAATCACCGAGTGACAGCCTGCATATCGTTGCTTTCTCGACATCATAACGCACCCATATTTAATTGATTACTTACCAGTGACGAAAGTGGATCATGTATGACACTCCTAAGCGTTCCAAATATTGGTTGTCACCCCGGGGCACCGTGCCTCACACCTCAAAGCCACCCTTACACCCACGCAAGATCATGCTCTGCGTCTGGTGGACTAGACGCCAAATGGTTCGCTAGGAGCTGTTATAAACTAGCCAAACCATCACTGGGGACGTGTCTTTCCAGCAGTTGGAACGTGTGCAACAGGCATTGCAGCAAAAGGAGCCAGCATTGGTGAATCTTCCTTTGGGGATTACTTTTAGGGCTAGCGATACGCTACTTTTTGTGTACATCATTTTGTTTTCCGGAATTAAAAACGCAAGAACTTTTGTGGTTACCTGGCAAGTTATTAGGTAAGCAATAGCATAAAATTATACTAGATGTTATTCAGGCTCTTGAAGAAATTGTTATTCTAGACTGTTGTAAGAATCGCCTGCGATAATAGTCGAATAAATACTACCGTTGTGTGGTTGCTCATGCTCTCCAGTAATCACTCACCTGTGAATCCGAAGAGGACATTATTCATTAGTTGTGATTATTGCCATATAATTAAAAATATCAGATCTGTTTTTGGATCCTAAGCATCATTTGGAAAATGGAAGTAAAAGCAATCTCCAATTGCTATGTTAAAACTTTGTATAAATTACAAGAAATTTTATCCGCAAATTTTGAAAAAATGATGTATAAAGGGCACAACAGCTGTTTTCTTTACCTGTTAGAGCAGCATTAAAGATAAAAAAGTACTTTCATTTAGTGAATAAATCAAACGAAAATGGCAAAAATAGCACCATTATATGAAAAATTGATTGCATAATTACAACAATTTGGTGTATACCATGAAGTTATGAGTTTCGATGAGCAGATGTGCCTATCATGGGAAATATTCTGCAAAAATGTTTATAAAAAATAAACCTATACGGTTTGGTTACAAATTACGGGTATTCTGTGAGGTTGATGGATATCATACATGCTAGAATTGTATTGTGGGAAAAATGGAGAAGAGAAAATCCCACTTGGGAAAAAGAGTTGTAAACAATCTTTTGAACATTATTGAAGATCCTTCTCAACACTTGTGTTTTTCCATGACTTTTATGCAAGCTATGATTTGTTGACTGAACTTTCGGAGAAAGGAATTTGTGCCTGTGGAACTATTCGGGATAACGGAAAAACCACTCCCCACTGCGTAGCCTAGTGTGAATGAAATGAGAAAAGAAGATCATGGATCTTTTGATTATCAGTCCAAGGGAAAAGTTAATTGCGTTCGAATGACCATACAATTGTGACTGCAGGCAGTAATCATATAAAGTGCATCCTCTGTAAAAAGCTAAAAGAAGAGTGAAGCAACAAAAAGACAAAGTCGACCAGTCACTAATGATCAGAAAATATAATGAAGGAATGGGCGGCGTTGATTTATTAGACAGTCTTCTGTCAAGTTATCAACCACGTCTTCAATCCAAAAAAATGGTTCAACAACGTACTCAACATTGCTGTTGTAGGAGGGACACGTCTAACTTTTCGAAGAATTGTTGCGATATTCTTCTGACGACAGAAGCTAGACCACGCCAACGTCTTGGAGGACCAACATTTCCAACTTGCAGATATGATGGTATAAATAAGCATAAATCTATTCTTACTATGCTTTATCTTAATGTTCGCTCTTTAATTCATAAATTTGATGATTTATGCATTTTTTTGGCCGACAATCAGGTGGAAATATGCATCATTACGGAGTCTTGGTTAACTATCAAACATGATAATACGAGGATTGTATCAAAAGTAAGGTTCCCAATGAGCTACAGCCTCGAGGGAAGGTGCTAGGCTAAATCCGACAACAGTGCCGTGCGCAGTGGTTCCCGCACTCTCGAGCCCCACTCTCGAGTGATTCGCTACGGCACTCAGTGTTCGCTTGGCAGCCGTCAGAGATGGAAGTGTTGATCGCCGCTCCCGCCAAGTGCGAGGTTCGAGCAGTAATCCGGTTTCTCCACGCAAGGAAGTTACCGCCCGTGGAGATTCATCGGCAACTGACTGAGGTTTATGGTGAAAAGTGCATGTCCGTTCAGCACGTCCGAAAATGGTGCAGGGCTTTTGCTGAGGGTCGCACGGAAGTTCACGATGAAGAACGGAGTGGAAGACCGCCGGTTTCGGATTCGATTGCCCAGAAGATCAACAGTGAGCTGCTGAAAGATCGGAGGGTCACTGTCCGTGAACTTGTTGAACGCATTCCTGAAGCTTCCCACGGCACAATTGAAAGAACTTTAACAGAAACGTTGGGTTATCGCAAGGTGTGTGCTCGCTGGGTTCCCCGGATGCTGACTGACGGACACAAGGAGCAACGCCTTGACTGTGCTCGCAAGTTTCTTCAACAATGTGAGGGGGGAGGCAACAAGGAGAAGTTGTTGGACTCTATCGTCACGGGAGATGAAACGTGGGTGTTTCATTACACCCCCGAAACAAAACAACAATCTCGTCAGTGGCGTCACTCTGGTTCACCGCCACCAAAGAAATTCAAACAAACGCAGTCGGCAGGAAAGGTTATGGCGACTGTGTTTTGGGATCGGAAGGGGGTACTCCTCATCGATTTCATGCAACCTGGGACGACAATAAACTCAGACAGATATTGTGAAACATTGACCAAACTCCGGCGAGCAATCCAGAATCGCCGGAGAGGACGACTGACGGAGGGAGTAGTGCTTCTTCACGACAACGCTCGACCCCACGTCGCTCGTCAAACACAGGAGCTTTTGAAGAAATTTGGGTGGACTGTTATGCCCCATCCCCCGTACAGCCCGGACTTAGCCCCCAGCGATTATCACCTCTTCCCCAAGCTAAAGGAACACTTAGGCCCGTCGCAAATTGAGAAAGTCGCCTCTACATTTGTAGAGGCGACTTGACGTCAGAGCATCTGCGTGACGTCATATGTTGCTAGCGCGCGAGCTCGCACGCCGCAAATTGGAGTCTCTACAGGCAACCGTTCTGTGGCGATCGCGCATGCTCCATTGTGATCTATTCGTCTCATCATCGTCTCTCATGATGGATGCTTTCGACGATGTTGATCCTGCTGCCCTTGCTGCTATTCTATTTTTTTTTAGAAGGCGAAGAAGAACGCAAAGCGAATCAAAATTCGCGCAAAAGAAAGCGTGGTCCCACCAGACAGTGGCTTATTCGTCGTAAGGAGAAAGGGGCCTTCATGAATATTAACAAAGAGCTGAGAACTGAAGATCCGCTATCCTATAGGTAAAAATGAAACTAAAATAATAATAATAAGTACTATCAGTATACAACGAATACATCAAACTGAGAACCGTTCCAATTCCACACAGAAACGCTTTCAGTGAAAGTTTCACCATTCTGAATAATACAAGCATTATCAACTGCACATTATCAATTTTAAACTTCACTCCTTTATTCAAGAAATTCTGATTTTTGAACACTATATCAAATTTTCATTACATAACATTCTAATTATTGGTCAAATACGATTTTTCTATTATTAAACAACATTGTTACATTCAATTGTTATGCAACATAATTTTAAAGTTATTATTGAAATCTACCTGTTTGTTTCTGTTTATCTTTGTTATACAGAATTTGTAGTAAACCTCTGTCAAAAAAGTTTTGTTAATTCATCAAGATAGCTTCAAACCTCGTACATATAAATATAAATTCCATCTAATTGAAAAATCAATTTTTTTTCTCATTACATTGATGCATGCTTTCTCAAATATTTAATTTAATATTCTCAAAAGTTTGTGCTAATATATTCTCACATGATAGGCATTTCAAAGCATACACGCCTCTATTATCCCATTTGTGCATTTGTTTCATGTTATTAGGAATAATATTTTTTAATAATGATTGTGTTCTAAATGCAACATTTAATTACTGAGCAACAATTTGAATATTAATGTACTACTCAAAGTCAAAAAAATAGAATATTAACATTCTGATTTCTAGATCACAGAAAACTAGCAATGTTTTGTTTAAAAGAAAAGAGAGACATTTGACGTTTTTTTTTAATAACTGGCAAACTAGTCACCTTTATTCTAGCGAAAAAAGCATTAGAATAACATCAAAAGATTACAATGTGCAATTTGTTTTCAGACGACAAAAAAATAGAATAGTCAAACACTTAAGACAAAAAAATAGAATATTCAAACACTTGTTTCATAAAATGTCTTGTTGACAAGATAAACACTAAATGACAATAAATTTGTGTCAATACTTATTAGGTCCTCCGTTTGCCTCAATAACTGCTTGTATTCTTTTGGGCATTGACAATGCCAATTGCTTACACTCCTCTACACTCATTTCATTCCAAACGTTAGCAATGTTTTGTTGTAGATCTTTTTTATTTTGGGCAAGATATTCACATAATCTTTTCTTAGCGATATTCCACACATTTTCGATGGGGTTTAAGTCAGGGGAGTTGGCAGGCCACGAAAGAAGATGTAAAGAATGAGTTTGAAGCCATTGTGTGGTTGTTTTAGCAGCGTGGGCAGGAGCCAAATCATGTTGAAAAATGATGTTTTCATCTCCAAACTGATCTTCTATGGATGGAATGAGAAAGTATTCCAGGACATCTTGATATGCCTTAGCATTGACAGTTCCCTTTAAGAAGGCGAGCCTTCCAACGCCTCTGGCAGACATGCATCCCCAAAGCATCACACTCTCTGGGAATTTAACAACCCTTTTTAATTTCGTCTCTTGAAATTCGTCACCTTTTTTTCGCCACACACGGCACCCTTGATCTCCATAAACCACGGAAAATTTGGATTCGTCACTGAACACTACATTACACCATTCTTCTTCCGTCCAGTTGACATGTTCTTTACACCAAGCTAATCGTTTGGCTCGTTGTGTTCGTGTGAGAAGAGGTTTTCGTTTGGGAACACGACATTTAAATCCCAAATCACGAATTCTTCTAAGTGTTGTTCGTTGGGACACTTTCACAGTTGACTTCCATTCCTGATGGTACTTTCTGGAAGGCCAAAACGGATGCTTTTCCACTATGCGACGTAATTTGTTATGGTCCCTGGCTGATGTTTTGAGATTCCTTCCGCATTTGTATCTCTTGGTGTGGTGCCCAAGCCTTTCTTGTGCTTCAAGATAACTTTAGAAACAGTTGACTGTGAACATTTAACAATGTCCGCAATTTCACTTTGGTTTTTCCCATCAGCAGATAACTGAACAATAATACGTTTTGTAGACGGTGAAAGATCTCGTTTTCTTCCCATATTGATGCAATAGACAATATTACTCTACAATTGCACGAAGTATAATCCTTTTTATACCTTTTCTTAGCTTTAAAATTTGAATAAATGTAATATTTGATGTTATTTTGAATAGTGTTTGGAATATTCTATTTTTTTGTCACAGGTGGTTGACTATTCTATTTTTATGTCGTCACAAAGAAAATTTGCATAATTTAGGTTTTTAATGTTATTTAAATTTTTTTTGTTAGATTAAAGATGGCTACTTAACCATTCATAGAAAAAAAATGCAAATGTCTATCTCTTTTGTTTTAAACAAAAAAGTGATAAGTTTTAATGACCTAGACGTTAAAATATTGATATTCTATTTTTTTGACTTTGAGTAGTAATGAAAATTTGATACGTTGTTAAAAATCAGAATTTCTTGTATTTAGGAGTTGAAGTTTGAAATTGATAATGTGCAGTGGATAATGATGAAAGCTCTTCTGTGTGGAATTGGAACTTTTTTTTTAATATTTTGTATTTATATCCATACATCAGTGATAATCTTTTATTCATAGTAAACTAATTGTTATTGAAAAAATCAAATTTTCAGTAAAGTAACATCTTGTCATAAACATTGATTTTTCAGAAGATGGCTTCGTGTCTCAGAGGAGACTTTTAAAAAACTACTTGATATGGTTTCCAATAAACTTACCAAGTAAGCCACAAATTTTCAACAACCTATATCAGCAAGTGAAAGGCTAACTTTGACATTAAGGTTCCTTGCCACAGGTCACTGTTTCCGGGACCTTAGTTTCGAATTTAGAATTTCAGAGAGAGCGATCTCTTATATAATCTGCGAGACGTGTGAAGCATTGTATGCCGCACTAAAGGATTCATATTTCCAATTTCCAAGAAGTACTGGAGACTGGCTACAGATTGCCAAGGGATTTGAAGATCGATGGAACTTGCCTCATACCATTGGTGCCATTGATGGCAAACACATTGTAATGAGAAAGCCAATCAATGGTGGGTCTCATTTCCGTAACTATAAAGGTACCGATTCTATCGTTCTCCTTGCTGTGGTCGATGCAGATTATTTCTTTCGTTATGTTGATGTCGGCACGCAGGGAAGAATCAGCGATGGAGGAGTATGGAACAAGTGTCAATTAAAAGAGCTTCTGGATGTTAACCAAATGGATTTGCCTCCAGCCACTCCATTGCCTGGGCAGCAGCAAGCAACACCATACATGTTTGTTGCTGATGATGCTTTCGGCCTGAAGCCCTATTTAATGAAGCCCTATAGTGGTACTGACTTGACCATCGAACAACGAGTCTTCAACTACAGGAAAGTTATTCATTTGTGTTTGGGTGGATTTCTGCAACTGATTATTTTGTAATTGTTTCCAACATTTTTTACTTTCAGAATATCACGTGGAAGACATGTTGTTGAAAGTGCATTTGGCATTTTAGTCAATCGTTTTAGGGTTTTTTTGAACCCAATTCTTTTACAGCCCGAAAAAGTGAGAAAACTTGTGTTGGCAGGATGTTTTATACACAACTTTTTGAGAAATTGCAGATGGTGAAGATCATGAAACTGGGCAGTGGAGAAATGGTTTATGGAGACAAGAAATTCCACAGAATACAGGTCCTCTTCAATATCCATCGGTCCAGATTATGCACAGTAACTTTTATACAGGGGAAGCCAAGCAAGTCAGAAAAATTCTGAGCCAATATTTTATATCACCTGAAGGAAGTGTTTATTGGCAAATGAGATTTGTAGAAACCAGCACCAGAGCAGCACCACAAGCGACAAGTAGTAGCACATCTGACGAGTAGCAGTACGGTACTACAAGCAATACTATACCCAAAGGCCCTTTTCAGGGCCACAAAATCACATAAGGAGAATCAAACCATATATATATATATATTTCTACAATTCGTTTTGTTCTTGAGTGTGTGTGTTTGTTACACATGTTAAGCTTTAGATAACATATTTAATAAATAAATAAAATCATAATTTTGTTTCCATGATGTTTGAGTAATATTGAACATAAATAGTGAAAAATAAGCTTATACATCTACACAATATTGGATATGTAAGCGGTTTAATTAATAATAATAATAATAATAATAATAATAAATGATAAATCTTTGCATTCCTGAAGATCAATAAAACCTGTTTATGTCTAAAATTTACTAAATGTCTCGTATTTCGGATTGAATTAGTAGTAAGGATGTTCAAGTATTTTAAAATGTAATTTTCAATTTCTTAAATACAGTACTTTTAACACATTCCTCTAAACCTTCTGCTTATAAAATCAACAGATTTACATCACGAATTTTATATTTATTTCATTCCAGGAAAGATGAATTCAATTAATTTTATAAAAAAAAAAGTAATTTTTTAAAATGAACACCAATTTCATTTCTCATTTTAAATTATCTTTATTTGACATAAAATTTACAATAACTTTTTGTATTTCTAGTTCGCATTTTTCTGCTGCTAGAACATTCATTTCTTCCAAACTCTTGGAGACATTAATTCCGAACTCCTTGTGGCGGAGCTCCTGAGTCTGTCCCCGTCCTTTCAGGATTGATGATTGTATTCGCCAGGAAGCTTACTCATCCCTGGCGAATACAATCATCAATAGCTTCGTGGATTTTTCTTTTCGTTCCTCCTCTTGCTCTCGATGATGATGGCGTTGGTTGTGGTGGTGACGGTGTTGGTTGTGGTGGTGACGGCGTTGGTTGTGGTGGTGACGGTGTTGGTTGTGGTGGTGACGGTGTTGGTTGTGGTGGTGATGGTGTTGGTTGTGGTGGTGAAGGTGTTGGTTGTGGTGGTGAAGGTGTTGGTTGTGGTGGTGATGGCGTAGGTAAGTTGATGTCCCCCTCTGCAAGATTGACATCCTAAATACAAATAACAGAATATGTTTAAATACAAGTACTGTTAAAATACACAGTGTAAATGTGCATTTGAAAATATTGAATTCCTTGCACACCCGAAGATTTAACTGAAGAGAGTCTTCAGATTTATCTGCTGCCATGGAATCTTTCAAAAATTCCATGGCTTCGAATAAATGCCATCTGGGCTTGCAAACATTCCAAGAGGATCCCGATTTCTTTGATTGGGCAACCTTTTGTCGTTCACGCCCATAAGCCGACCGCAAGTTTTTAAATTACTTACTTACTTACTTACTTTTCAAACCCGCTTATCCGTTAGG
>JAHWFO010053174.1:52832-66206 GCA_023313115.1 Rhysida immarginata | reverse complement strand
CAGTCAGAGAAATAATCCAATAGTTTTCCTAGAATCCTGTGCTGCCTAGCATCTATTGTATTGGCTACATTGGGGTTCTCGCACTGAACATTATTACATTCAACCAGCACGCGATTGATTATGTTCCCCCTATCACACCATCATAGTCCTGATCCCCTAGATCCATGCAGAAGAATGGTTTTATGCCCAGGTCTCCTTCCTCAGTCTCTACTCTGGCTTTAATGGACTGGTTTACAAGCTTTAAATGGCCGTTAATGCCCTTGACCATAACATTCTCCTTTTGCCATTGAGATTCTCCTTTTAATTCCCTTGCTACTTTCTGATCAATGATTGAGATCTCTGATCCAGTGTTTAGCATCATTGTACATGTGGTCTCTGCTATCTTAGCCTTAATTCTATAAAGGCCCTTACTGCCTTTCTTGACTTCAACCAGATTTGCCTCATTATTTATAGATTGCCATGATTGTTTTTTCTGGGCAGTCGTTCTCAGTTTAAATCCTGAGATCTGCAATCACAAGCGTAGTGTCCCCTTTTATGGCATCGGCGGCACTCTATATCTTTCTTTGCACTCCTCCTTCCTCCCCCTTCCCTTTCTAGCTGCACTTGTAGGGCCTCTACCTTCTTAGTTAATGCCATAATTGCTTCATCCTTTTTTTTACTCTCTTCATCCCTAGTGTTCATCTTCATCTTAATCTCATTGATCATTTTTTCTATAGTTTCAAGCTGTTTTGTTGTCTTATTATCTGTTTGTTCTATAGCATTACATGCTATCCCATTATTACCTTCTTGTAGGTCATCTGACTCATTAGCAATTTTTACTGCTCCTTGATATGTTTCCGGTTTTCTATATGCCAAAAACGTTTTACGGCATGGAAGCAGTGTCCGTAAAGCGATCACGCAGGAATCCTTCCGTTTGGATGGCTAGTTTGAGCTTATTTTCAATTACATCGTCCCATAGCCTTTCTAAGCGACAAGCAAACTCATCTACTGATTCACGCTTTCCCTGGGTGGCATTAAAAAATTCCCTCTGAACATCCCTCTTGGTTTTCTTCTGCCCCATGACCCTTCACAACTTTTCACACAGTTTATCATAATTTTGAATTTCGTAGAGCATAAATTCACTTAGTTTTCTAGCGGCTGTTCCCTTCAGTTTCGCTTTTAATACTCCCACCTTAATCTCTTCCTTCCAATTAGCCACTATGGCCGCGCTATCTATCATAGACAGGAAACCACTAATATCGACACTCCCTTTGTCCCCTGTGAAAGACGGGATCATGTGGATACAACAGGCTACTGTTGGGGCTTCTCCCTCCCCACCTGTTGTCGTAGTAGCCATTACTTGATCTTCTGTTCCATTCGCCATAGTCCCTATTCGGGCGCCAATGTAGTGTTTAAGGGTTATGGATGAATGGAAACATGTTTAAGGGTATTATATATAACAAAATAAAAAGAATTTAATTGAAACATTAATTTTGGATATACATAAGAGATAAGATTGATTCCCCAAAAAATTACACAAAGGTTGCAATATAAATGACTCCCTAAAGTTCTAGGCCTGTTCTTCTCCAGTCAATAAAGTTTTAGCACAGCGATCAGGATATTCAGTAATGTCGGATTTTACTCACGCTATGAGGGTAGGTCTTCCATGGCATCCGGTCTCCTCACACGAAATGGCTGTCCAAGCAGGAGAAGTTTTCTATTGCACCTTCTTCTCTCGTTTCTATTGCACGTGTGTCCTCTCACAAATCGTTTTTTTTTATCCCCCTAATCCAAAGAAAATTTCTCTTTTTCCTGTGCTCACCTCTAAATACCGCACCATGATTGGTTATCAGCCACAACGGACACCATGCCTTCTGGTGGCGAGCGTTGGAAACGCTCTTTCTGTCTGTTGTCGCTGAGCTGATAACATCATGTCAGTCACACAAAGCAAGAGCACGTGGTGCACTATCGGGAGGTTCCTTGCCAGCTCCTTAACACTTAACTGGCATGAATGCCACAAAATCGTCTGCGTATAATTAGAGTATTGTAGCATGGAACATTATCTTTCCGAAAGTCTGTTCATGAAGTCTGAAAGTGGGTTAAATCATAAATCTAATGGCATGAACTTGAGCTCTGAGCATATTGAAATACACAAAATGTATCATAATTACCAATTGAAAAGGGAAGGAAAAATTCCGCTCTTACCAATTGAGCTACCGTGGATAATGAACCACAAGCTGCTACAATACGTTCAAGAAGCCACAAATCAGCTCAAATCATGCTCCCGAATTGCAAATCAAGAATCTTCCTTACCCTTAAATTGTCAAATAGTCCGAGTCCAGGTTGTGGAATTTTTCCTTCCTTTTTTTTTATTTGTAATTAGAATATGGTTGAAGGGTTTCCTCGGTTTCATTAATATCTTTTTTTTGAAAACGTATCATTATGTTCCGTATCATATGTTGCCTATGCCGGTGTGGAGTGCTTGACAATGACCTAAGATCATTCTTTTGTGCCATTTTCTCCATATCTGCACTTTGCCATTCGCATGATATAGTTAAAAATATGATCAGTTGGAAGCCATTACCCTTTTTCATTCATTTATTGCCCAATTATTTTGCTCCTGTGTGAAATGTTTCTTTTTGAAAAAGAACTTCTGCTCTAATGTACACAATACACTATAATATGCAGCAAACTGAATGCCCCTCTTTTGGACGGAACAATTCTCTCAGGTCCTGCTGGGATCTGCTCTTTGTAAACCTTACCAACAGTGCTCTCGAACACTTCACACGGCTGCTCTGAGCACTACCAGATTGTTCCAGATCAAATCCTGTGAAATGACATTTTTACTCATTTCTGTGCAAACAATGCACTTTGTTGTCTCTGCAAGCATCCAGCCACTAAAGCATAATACACATATCTGTTTTGCATTAAAAGTTCTGGTGGTCCTAATAAATTAGCTACTGAGTGGTCCATATTGAGTTACCTGTATTTGAGATAAAAAAAATTGTTCTATGTATAATTCTTGTCTTTAACATAATAAGAAAATGTTACCCCAAATAAATTTGTATAATTACATGGCAAATTTAATAAGATAATCTTTTTGATTTTTACAGCTGATGTTGATGGCTCTATTGATGCAATTTTAGATGTATTAGAAACTTACAATTCCTCTGTGTGTAGCCTAGATATCATTCATTTTGGAGTTGGAGATATTTCACAGACTGATGTAGAAATGGCTTCAGCGTTTAAAGGTTTGTTTTTTATAAGAATATATTGTATATTTAATGAATTTTAAGCAAATGATATAGAAGCTTTTTAAATGTGATATTCTTAAATCTTATTTTTGTCAGTGAGCCCTAGTGTGAATCCACTTACATACGAGGGGCAGTCATAAAGTCATTACGATCAGACAGAAGACTGAGAGATAGAGTGTGCTGCACGGTAGTAGCATCATCCTTCTCCACATATGTACCTCCCAAGGCCACATATTTTCCCAATGATGTCACTTTTATAGAAGTCCTTTTTTTTGCTATTGAGGAACTGCTCCACCTCGAAGATAACCTCATCATCATCTTGGAAATGCCATCCATGAAGTGGCAAGGGAAGAGGAAGAAGTTGCTTAGGCCCTGGTTGGGTGAATACGGTGGATGGGGCAGTATTTTGAACCCTGGCTCAGCCAGAAATGTGCTGGCACGTTGTCATGCAGGAAGTCTGACTCATATCTGTTTCACGCTGATATGGTGGTCCTCTCAGACCACCATCTCCAATTACTTCGTAATTTGTAGCTCATCACAGATGGAGGCATCTGCTTCAAGGTACGTCCTCTACACTTGTCTGATTGCACCTGAAACGTCGACGTCACATGGAGACTGTCTCGTACGAAGGGGCATTGTCACCATAAACGGTCACTAACTCCTTCAAATGCAGGGACCTTATCACGGCTCACACCTCCAATTTTCTAATGGGGTGTGGTGTTGCTTTCGATGCTCTAGCAGCGTTTAGTGGTACTGCACCAAATGCCGCCTTGTATCTTAACAGTGGCACTACACATTTTCTAAAGTGGTTGTTCTTTCATGTTGATTGTAATGATTTTATGATCGCCCCCGTACAGAGTATGATAAAGAAAAATTTAACCTGATAGGTATTTATATACCTATGATTGAGTAAGAGCAATAACTGTTTTAAGAACAAAAATAAAATATGGGATGAGAATAAAAATTAAAATAAATTTTTGAGAGTTTGCTTCTTGTTTAATAAAAAGAGTTTGTAGTAAGTGAACTGCACCCCTATTAGTATCTAATTGAATAAATTGAGTAAATAATTTTAATCAATATCATAACATAAAAGGCATTAGATAAGAAGTGGTTGTACTAATTGCAGAAACATATGATTGTGCCTAATAAAGTCACCCAAATAAATTATTATTATAATTGTATTTTGGAAAACAATAACTTGATCAAGTCCAAGGGACTCAAATGAAGGGAGGAGATAGATATAATCAATGGAAATATTGGTTGCCAGAAAAGTGAGGACGTATTTTGTCAACCCTTTGTAAGAGATGCCAGCACAGCTAATGATACTTAAGGTATGTTTGTTTAATGCAACGAAAGTGACAAAGTTAATGTAACAGCGTTTATTTAATCTCGACAGGCTGACTGTTTCCGTTTGCAGTTGCCAGTGACAGTCACACAATTACACTTCATCGCTCAATGAAGTGGACAATTTTCAAAATACACTCTTCTGCTGGATTAGCATTAGAGAAGGCGATCGGCATTTTAGCCAATGTATTTTTACAAACGAAAAACTTAGTTCAAACAGAACAAAACATGGGATAAAAAGGATTGGGATCATTTCAAAAACATAATTTAAGGAAAATATTGCATTTCAAAGTTGTTTGTATATCATCAGGTTGACAACTTTCACTGTATCGTGATTTGTAGTGACGGCTAGTCCCTTGTGCCCCAATAAACGAACACACTTTAAAACGACTGTGACAGAAGAAGGCAAGACATAGTTCCTGAGCTAAGCACAGTGGACAGGAGCTGGTTAAGCAAGCCCGAAAGTGTTATGATACATATTTTCAGTGGCGCAGCAACGGAAGGGGGGGCACTACGCCCTGCGCACCAGTCTCGGGGGGGGGGGGGGGGGGGGGTCCCGAGACGACAAAATACAATAACACAGTGCAAAAAATGAATACCATACCTCGTGTGCCATTTACCCTTGCTTCACCACTGCTTATTTCATATAAAATTTTACTGAAATATTAAAATTATGTGTGATTAAATTTATATAGTGGTAATATTTGTGTAAGTTGGAAGGCAGTATGAGGGTCTCTGGACGAAATCCTTTTTTTCCCATAGGTTCTATTATTCATTTATCATGGTTTTGCTTGTCTCAGTGGTTCTTTTGGAACCAAGCCCCTGTGATAAATGAGGATAGATGTATTAACATGATGTTTATCCACAGCATTTGATTGGTTTCTATCTTTTCAGTCGCTTATGATGTCAAGTTATGAAAAATGTTAAAATTTGATTTTTCATATAGAAAACTGATGCTCTTTGTTATTTTATTGTTGTGGTGTGAATGAGCAGGCTTTCCTTATTATTGTAGGCTATGAAGTGATCAAAAAATGTTAAATTTTGTCACTAGGCAGTGCTAAATCCTGATGCTTGTTCTAGACTTTAGGAACCCAGTTTGAACAATGGAGGAAGGCCGATGGGCAAGCTTTCTCTTATCATTGTAATATACAGATCTGCATATCATTCATAATGGTGTTCTGACATTTCAAAGGTAGAGGGATGAGATGCACTAGAGATCACTGTATGACTTACAAAGGAAGTATGCGATCAGCACCCCGGCTTTTCCCATAAAAAGTAATGAATCTGATAGAGAACAGGCATTTATTTATAGTTCAGGTGAAATAAAATATATTTCAGGTTAAAAAAAAATATTATTGATGCTCCAGGGAAGCACAAAATGTATATTTTGGTAGTGTCTATTGCTACTTAATACGTCGTAATATTGTAAGTCAAATTCCGTAGTTACACAACCAATGGTGCCATCATCAATAGGAAACTGCCCAAATGACAAGATAGGTTTTAATAAGGTTAATCATAATCATAAAAATATTTAATCAATAGTCATTCATTTAATTTTGATAATATTTAATTAATTCAGTTAATTTAATTTTAATTTTGGTTAAAGTAGAGATAAAGTAATAAATGAACACATTCAACATAGGCAGTCCCCTTGACATTTGAACATGTCGCTATGCATACGATTTTGATACAGCAATCTGAAAATGTTTCATTTACATTCAGTACTCTAGCACATCTTTTACAGTATCTCTCAAAAAAAAAAAAATAAATCAAGAATATTGAAGCCCTTGACGAAAAGCAGTTCAACCTCGGATAAAGCCCTTCACTAAAGCAAAAATAAAACGATCACATGTTTAATGTAGTAAATGAGTATTAGTAGGTTTTGGAGTACATGTATGTACTGTATTTGTTTAATCAGCTATTTAAACAACAACAACAACATCACACCCCTATCCTTCATAAAGGGTGGGCAGCACACGAAAAGAAAAAAAATGGATCAACCAAATCACACATCGCTAATCAATTGGCGCCACACATTCCGGTCTCTACACACCATCCCAGCTTCTTCCACGGTCATTTTCTTCATCATGCAAGCACATCTCTTGTTCAGGCTCTCAAACCCATATAGCTTCAGATATTCATCCCCTGCTCTCTCTACTCTTTCCTCGGTCACCCACTTCCTCGCTTACCATCAACATTACCAACATACAGTCGTTTCGTCAGTCGTTCCTCATTCATGTGTTGCATATGTCCAAACTACCTTGACGTTGACTTTGCCATTACATCAGCCACACTACATTGCATTCCACAATCGTCTCTCCCTATTTAAAACAGATTGCTAAATAAATATTATCTGTATAACAAAAATTAAATTTAATTACACTGCAATTAATTAATTTTTTCCTCATAAAAAACAAAAATAAAACACAAAAAAAAACAACAACCACAGGGTCCAAATATCGATCGCAATTTATCCAATTCGGTGATATATTCATATAACTCATCACCACATAACAAGTCTCTAGTGTATTCTGGTCTACTGGTGTATAGTCATGTCTTACACTGGAGCCAATGGCGATGGGCTTCTTTTCATGGACAATAACATGCAACCTCGTAGAGTTCAATTAATGGACATTGTGTTTCAAGAGGACTGGCCAGCATGTTCACCAGATTAAAATCCATTGGAGCATGTTTGGGATGCCCTTCCTAGACACCTTGCAGCTATGCCTCCACTGGCTCTTTATGAGCCGCACATTGCCCTCATGGAGAGTGGTGAAGGCTACTCTAGATCCTCATCACAGATGTTCAGCTGTCTTCAGTGTTCGAGGAGACCATCTTCCAGCTTTTATCATTTTTAGAGCTGTAAAAGTTATGTATATGAAATGTCATTCTGTGCAATGTCAAAATCTGCATTTTAATATATTGAATTTTATGTGGAACAGTGTACTTAATCCTTTTACAGCAAAATTAAATTTCGTTGTCATTCTCAATATCATGAAACTATCTAGTTCTTGCAACATAAATTTTTTAAGGCAGTGTAGTAAATGTACTTTCTCAAGTAAAGGAATAAAATTTTAGATGGTTTTACATTCTACTTCTACTTTACGCAGTAAAAGCTGCAACATGGGATCTACAGTAATCATCATTCAGGTCTTAACTGTATCCACGCATTCAGGAATCCAGAATACAATAAATCAAATTGGGTTATTATATACTGTGTGATCATAAAGTAGTTGGTTAAAATCAAGGATTGGATTGGGCTCATCATAAAGATGGAAAAAATTCCCATAATTATTACTCCAAAAATGCATCCTTCTGGAGTTATGATGCATTGAATGATTAAAAAATGGATACCAGATTTCAGAAATATGAACGGCCATAAAAGGAAAACACATTATTTTTATTTACAGAAATTGTCTGCCATTAGCTAAACACATGCTTTCATCCATCTAACCATTGAGTATCAAACACGCTTAAAGATTCTTGGCATATAATTTTGCAACTGTTAATAATGCAAATCTTGTAACTCCTCTACATTATTGTTTGGCATTCCATAAACAAGAGCCTTTAGATTTCAATAGTAAAACAAATCACTTGATTAAGCTGCTAGTTGAACACATTAATTAAAAACCACATTTTTTTTTTATTAGAAAATACCGTAGTGTTGATTTTTATTTACACTGGCAGAAAAAAACATCCCAACACCACGAAGGACTTGTGTTAGATGAATGAAATTTGGACAGTATATTCAGCTATGGTATTTATTCAATTGATTCAAGTTTCAAGGTTACAACTTATAGGGGGTGCCACCAGCGCCACCCTGTACATGCAAATGAGACATTCCAATGACAGATATAAAGGAGATCAGATGCGTGTCTGTGTCACTATGTACTATTTTGCTTCATGGAATGCCTGCTTGGGCTTCTATTTGTAAATCTAGGTAGAAGGATCTCCAGACCTTCCAAAATCTTGCTCTCCGATCCATTGCCCAACTTGACAGAAGAGTTGCCAACAACCACTCTATCTATGACGATTTGGGGATGATCCACATAGGCACCTTTGTCCAGACACTTATGAAGAACAAGCTACCCAAGATGGAGAACCATGAAAACACCCTGGTTCCTGGTATTCTAGACCATCCACTCGTTGTAAAGAATCCCCTCAGGTTTTGAAGACCGCACCATATTCTGGATGTCTGCTTTGATGACGTTAACAAGGCCGTCTTCCCACACTATTGGATCTTTTAGATCCTGCTGATTTTTGGGGACTCTATTCGTCAATCTACAACCTGACTCTCGTCCCTTCTGGGGACTTCTTCTCTGGAGGACTTAAGAGGTTCATCAGGCTTCTCACCCAGTTCAGTGTATCTCTTCTGGTTTACTCTTTGGGCGAGCATGCAAAGTGAGCTTGGCTCCTGGACCACTCGCATCTTTCTTTTCACTTCACTGTTCGATTGTCGATACTTGTTGACGTGTGTGATAGAGCAGCTAACCCAATTCAACTGAGGACGTGTAGTGGGCCTTCGAGAGGGTGGACTTTTGTTTCGTGCTATTGCAGAATGCATGGGTCGAGACCTTGCCACTGTGTACAACTGTTGGCAGCAATGGTCCAGGGAAGGCAGGGTTCCGTCTTCAGTGGTGTCAAGACCACAGACCTGACTTGGAGGGCAGAATGGAGGTCTGTGGTCTTCACGGATGAAAGTCGTTTCTGTCTGGTACAGAGTGATGGTCGCACAAGGGTCAGGAGGAGGAGTGGGGAAGTCCTGTTACCGAGCTGTATCCGTCGTTGGCATACTGGCCCCACCCCTGACATTATGGTATGGGTAGGGATTTCCTACGACGGCAGGACCCCCCTGGTCGTTATCCCAGTCACCATGACGGCAAATGTTTACATTCGTATGGTTGTTGAACCCATTGTGCTGCCATTCATGGCTAGTATGCCAGAGGGGCTGTTCCAACAGGATAACGCTCGACCCCACACTGCCGCTACAACCCAACGTGCCCTTCAGGGTGTCCACATCCTACCATGGCCAGCATGATCACCAGATCTGTTGCCCATCGAGAACGTCTGGGACATGGCCGGACGCCGTGTCAGGGCTCTTCCACAACCAGCAATAACTGTCGCTGATCTGACCATCCAGGTACAACAGGCATGGAATGCCATACCACAAAATGATATTCGGCATCTCTACGACCGTATGCATGCACGTGTGCAGTCCTGCATAGACCAGCGCGGCGACTACAGCAGATATACTAAAGTCCGTGCTTTTCACCATGTACAAGGTGGCGCTGGTGGCGCCCCCTATAAGTTGTAACCTTGAAACTTGGATCAATTGATTAAATGCCATAGCTGAATATACTGTCCAAATTTCATTCATCTAGCACAAGTCCTTCGTGGTGTTGGGATTTTTTTTTCTGCCAGTGTATTTTTTTTTTCCTAAACATTACATTCTAACCATTCAGAAAAATGGATCTTTTCTAATAACTTTCTCTTGTCACCTATAACGCCTGAAATAAATCTATAAATTGTTTATTATTTAGGTCTAATCTATGGATTTAATGTTGGTACTCATCCCGAAGCATACACCTTAGCAAAAACTGAAAAAGTGCCTCTAAAGCATTTTAAAGTAATTTATCGAATGATTGATGACATAAAAGAAGAAATTAATCAAAGATTGCCATTAAAGTCTGAGGAGAGAATATTAGGTAAAGTTATTTTTATTTTACATATACAGTAAAATCTGTCAAAGGTATGTGTCTGCAAAAATTTGATACATAGGAGATGATCTTCAAATTTTGGTTTTATAATAAAATTTACAAGATAAAATTCATATGTACAGATAGAATCAAGCCTGTTATCTGCTGCTTTGCATTTTTTTGTCGTGAGCAGTATTTTAAGGTTTGGCGAATCTTTTCTGTGGCTTTTCAAAATTGTTAGTTAGTTGTTGCTGCCTCATACGGTTTTTTGCTTCAAATGGCTTTAGCAGCAATTCTAATTTGGGGGACATTTGGAACATTATCATTCTTGGAAAGATGCTTGATCTGATTCTTCTCATAAACATGCTTGGTTGATTCATCATAATGTGATGTAGCTGCGTCAGGCCAGAAGATATACTTATCATCTGAGTGGTGCTTTTGATGAAAGGAACTAGACATCTCCATATGCATTTTTCTGCGTACAAGGATTGTTCAAGAAATTTTGCCTCCTGGCCCGTAACTTTTAAGGTACTTGAAGTATATTAAACATGTTACAGACAAAAAACGTCCGACACCCTAGTTGTAAGTTGCGGATATCAGGCACTTGGCGGCGCTACTAGTGGCAAAGCAATCACATAAAACATGGCCACCTCCATGGACATGTGGTTGAAGCAGCGTGTCGCCATCTAGTTTCTGACAGCTGAAGGTGTTCTCCCTATTAATATCCACCATTGAATGAGTGCTGTCTATGAGAAAACGTGTGTTGACATTAGCACACTGAGGTGGGTGCAGACTGTACAGACGGAAAACCCAGCCATGTCGTCTTCGCACAACAAGAAGCACACTGGATGCCCAAAGTTTGCAGGCAGTTCACAGCACATGGCCCTAGTTGATGAGCTGACTCATGGTGATCATCGCATTAAGCAGAGGATGATTGCGAAAATTCTTGGTATATCACTTGGAACTGTGAATCACATCGTCAACAACGACCTGGGTTTCAGGGATGTGTGCTCCAGGTGGGTGCCTCGTCAACTGACAAACACGATGAAACGCGCTTGCTTGCACATATGTTAGCAACTTCTGGCGTGGTACAAAGCAGAGGGAGATGTGTTTCTTCATGACATCATCACCAGGGATGAGTCTTGGGTGCATCATTATGAGCCTGAGACTAAACACCAGTCCATGGAGTACCGGCATACTTTCTCCCCCCATCCCAAGAAATTCAAAACACAGGCATCAGCTGTTAAAGTCATGGTCACTATTTTTGGGACAGTTCTGGTGTGGTTCTCATTGACTTTTTGGATCATGACGGCACTGTCAACTCAGAACGGTACATGCAAATGCCGAAGAAATTGCGTGCACACCTGTGTCAGGTTCGTCCACAACACAAAGCAATCATTCAGCATGACAACACTCGGCCGCTCACAAGTCATGCAACAACCACCACATTAAAGATTCTGAAGTATTTGGATTTTTGCCTCACCCACTGTATAGTCCGGACTTAGCCCCTTGTGACTTCTGGCTGTTCCCAACGCTCAAGGGACATTTGAAGGGCACAACGAGATTAGCAATGCAGTACGTCATTGGTGCCATCAGCAGCCTCCCTCATTCTTCACCAACAGCATGGGGGCTATGTCAAAAAATGAGATACTCCTAGTGATAAGGACATTTCCCAGTTTTTTTTTGTCTATAACATGTTAACCTTAAAAGTTACCTTAAGGTACCTTAAAAATTATAGACCAGGAGGCAAAAATTCTTGATAATAATTGGAAAATGGTCTTTGGAGGATTTTTTCATGCCATTACCTCCGATATGGATGAATAAATAGAGAAAAATAGTAAAGGAAATTCCCCGGCCTGGACTCGAACCAGGGACCTTCAGGTTACCGTCCCTATGCTCTTCCACTAAGCCACATGGAAGCTGATGCTATCAAACATGTCCTATGTGCATAGGTTAAAGCGTGGCTCCTTGTTTGCAAGCCAGGACTATCTTTACTATTAAATGGCAAGTAATAATAAAATTATAATTGGAAAATGGCTTTTGGAGGATTTTTTCACACCATTACCTTCGATATTGATGAATAAATAGAGAAAAATAGTAAAGAAAATTCCACTGCCTGGACTGGAACCTAAAAAAATCCTCCAAAGACCATTTTCCAATTATTATTATATTATTATTTGCCATTTAATAGCAAAGATAATCCTGGTTTGCGAACAAGGAACCGCGCTTTAACCTATGCACATAGGACATGTTTGATAGCGACAGCTTCCATGTCCACGGTGGCTTAGTGGTTAGAGCATAGGGACGGTAACTCGAAGGTGCCTGGTTCGAGTCCAGGTCGTGGAATTTTCTTTACTATTTTTCTCTATGTATTCAAAAATTCTTGAACAGCCGTCATAAATGTCTGATAGTTTCCAGATAGGCAGATATACACTATGGAACGTCTTTTCTCTGATATGGCTTTGTTTTTTTATATACCATAATTTCACACAGAAAACACAATTTATCAATATTGTTTTCATTGAAAAATGATTCGGCTGTTTATCTGACATGCGGTTTATCGGAGAACATTTGAACAAACTTTTACATGTATTTACATTTCTTCAAGATGTCACTTTGCCCTCACATCTACTTTGTCTACCTTTTATTAATTATATCTACTCTTTCATTTATCTTGCCCTTGCTTCTTAAGGGCCACTGCAAATAAGGTCACAAGCGACGTGGCCGCTGGCGCAATCTGTCGCCCATTGCTTTAGCAGTTGGGGCGTTCATCAAGGTCATATTCATGACGTCAATTGCCACCCGTTGTCGCTTGCCGCCAGCTCATGCAGCCACAAATAGGATTGTGCCCGAGGAATGCCTTCTCTCCGCACATGTGCAATTTTTACAATATTGTAATAATTAGTAATGGTGTAATTATTTTCAACTGCTGTTTTAATTTATTTAGTAATTTATGTTTTTAAATTATGATTAAAGAATAATTCAGAAAACAAAATACAGATGTAACAATACAGAAAATTTATTTGTTTATATAAAGTCATTATGCGAAATTCTTTTAATGAAAGTATTAATACCAAATATTGTGTCAAATTCTGATGTAC
>JAHWFO010053174.1:0-22832 GCA_023313115.1 Rhysida immarginata | reverse complement strand
TGCTCACTTTGTTTAACATTATCGTAAGAATGCTTAAGAACAATATATAAAGAATTACTACACTCTCCATTTAACCTTCTGTTCTTCAATTTTGTTCGTTTAAATTCCCTTTTTATGTTAGTTTCATTGTAGTATGGACCTGGTCGAATGCTGCCCGCTACAACGAGAAATGGGCTCCAACATGGTTTAGGCATGGCTCCAGAATTCTACCTCCAGTTTTACGAACCGCATCTTTTCATGATTTCTCACATTTATTTTACATTTCACAACATTTATGATATATGTTTACACTTTGAATGTTCGAAACTTTACAGAAAATTCAGTTTCTTTCTCGAATTTCCATCGCCAAAGGAAGCCAGTGCAATAGCGAAGTTTCAAAAGCAAACTAGCAACAGCCAATTGAAAGTGTATGACTACTTCTAAAAACTATCGCGATCGTTCTCTTTTAACATTAACACTGCCTCAAATGAAGATAACAGCCATTTACTTCTTTTAAAACTTCTCCTACCTAACTGCCATTTATCAGAATGCTGGCAAACAAAATTAATTTTCAATTCTAGCTTTGGCATTCAGTTTCAATTTCACAACTGCCAGCCACCACAAAATATTGCTGCAATTTTATCTTCGTCATGGACATAAAATTAAAGTTGAAAAATGAATTACAGTGTCCACAGGCAGAGCTTTTCGAGGAGACATGCCGTTAAGCAACAGATTGATCATTGCGCAATCTTTAGTTAAATCGTGCAATTTTTAGCTTGATTTTAAGACTTCAATGCTTTTCATGTTTTTTTGAATTTTTTGTGACGGTAATGGGGGAGGGGTCCTAGCACGGCTCGATTTAATCTGGTTCCCAACAACGTGTTCCGTATAGTATTTAGAAATTTAAAATTCATTTTTCTTATTTACATATGTAGTTTTCTCTAAAGTGTTTTAAAATGCAGGTTGGTTCTCGGTATCCATGGCTGATGTCTCGCTGCTATAACACGGAAATGTGTTACTTTTGTCAGCTATGACGGTAAAATCATTCTTGTTTTATGTAACGACTGATGCTGGTTTAAGACCGCATATCATACGTTTAAATTTTAATCAAGTATAAAAATTTTAATTTAAAAAGAAAAACTTGCATTAATTCTTTAATTACCATAATTTAAGGGAACTATATCAAGTGCAAATGAAAAATAACATCTAGAAATACACAGAAGGCAAATCCAATTTCATGAACACCTCTCTATCAGGTGACTAATGCTAAGCTTTGATGAACTAGTGATCCCAGATCATAAAATGCTGGACTTAAATGTTCCAACTAAATATGAGGGTGTTTTGAAAAGTAATGCCTCCATGGCTGTAATTTTTTTTATTTGTTAACCAATTTTCAAAATTCTTTTTGTATCTGACACTTAGATTTGTCCGCTATGCAATGCACTATTCACTTTTCAACATAGTCCCCAACCCTTTCCACGCATTGCACCAACGCGTGACTAGTTGGGTGAACCCGTCGAAGAGGAATTCTGGGATTGTTGTAGACACCAGGATTGAATGGCAGGTTTGGAGCCTCTTCTGGAGTATGATAAGGGGCCATCCATAAATTACGTCTCACAAATTTCATGATTTTTGGACCCCTCCCCCGTCCTTGTCACAGATGGTCACATTTGTGTGATCCCGCCTCCCCTGGTATGACGTCACATATTTTGCAAATTTAAATTTAGAAATTATTAAATTAAAACAGCACTTCCAAAATTATTTATTCAGGGTGATTGCAAAAAATGTGGTGACCAGAATGAACATTTTCTTTTAATACAATGTGGGTCCGCATTTGAACGCTAACTGAGATATGAACAGATATAAAAATGTCGCCACCAAGATCAACAAGTTAATAACTCAGGTTCTGCAACGCCTAGAATAATGAATTTTGGAGGAATAATAGCGTACATAAAACTCTGTATACAGTTAAGAGTTTAACCGAATTCCAACAAGTAGTTTCCGTGTTACGCACTCAACATCATAACACGTGCTGGTTAGTACTCGCATGTGAGCACTGTTACGATTTTGAATGCGAGCGTGAACTCGCGCGGCCACCACATGCTAAAAGTGATAAAAACAAATTTAAACCTTATAATACGAGGATGAATCAAAAAGTAAGATACACTCAGCACCGTCTGTAATCAAAGAGCGCCGTGATCATTCTCCATTTTTAAGGATGTTGCCTGTATGTGTATAATTGCAACGTGTTTACTGCGTATGCAAGAGTATTGTTGTCATGGCGCAGCAACTGGTTGTACACTCCAAGTTAGAGATTCGCGGAACAATCCATTTTTTGTGGGCGAAATGTTTAAATTACACTGAAATCCATAAGGAAATTTGCAGTGTCTACGTGGATAATGTGATTTCTCGTCCTGCAATTGTGAAGTGGTGCCAGCAGTTCGAAAATGGCCGCTCAGATTTGACGGACGAATGCCGCGCAGGAAGACCATCCACGTCCAACACTTCCGAGCACATTGCTCACGTTAATGAGATGATCCTGGACAATCGATGAATCAGAATTAAAGAAATCCCAGAACGCTTAGCGTTTCTTATAGGAATGTGCTGACATGGTTGAGAAACGCTGGAGCGGATTTTTACCGCAGCGGCAAGGAAAAGTTAATTTGACATTCAGACAAGTGTTTATAATTGTTGGGTGATTATATAGGGAGTGCAAGTGTGACATCAATCTGCGGGCTCATCAGTCACGTGACTCGAATTGGTTCCAAACAAATCTTTTCGCTTCGGGATTTAACATTGGTCCCAACATAGAGATGAAATAAAATCGCTTTAAATAAACCCAGTGTTTATAACGCTTATAAGGTGTGAAATTGTTGAGTTCCTCACTGTTCAAGAATAGCGATTTACACATCTATCGTTTTCCAAAAGAAAGATCCGCGAACGATGGCATTCTTTCGTTAAGTGATTAAAAAGCATTCTAATATTAATGTATAAATTATATAACGATATTAAATGTCTTAATAATAATATAAATTACACAAATTGCCATAGTAACTTCAGAGATGTCCGTTTCAATGTTACTAGTACAATGTTTGGAACCAGCGATCCCATTTCTTAGGCTCTCGGCCCCTTCATCGCGCAAATGACGTCAGCTATGACGTAATCACTTGCACTCCCTTCACTATGAAAAGTGAAATAAATGGTGCACCTTTCCTCAGAATGTATGTATGGGATCTTAACTTACTTTTTTACTTACTTACTCCATCTGTTTTTACTGTTTCAGTGTGCAACTTACTTTCTGATTCACCCTCGTATTATTATATTGATAGAGTTGGTAATAAGTTTTTCGTTAGAGTTGAAGTTTAGAGTTTTAATACTTTAGGTTTATATATGTGACGTCACGAAGCTTATGACTCGTCCACCCCCCCCCCTTTTGTCACACGATGTCACACTTTGTTGATCCCCTCCCTCCCCCTTAATGTGTGACGTAATTTATGGATGGCCCCTAACGTCCACCCGCACACGAGTCGCCATACACCAGAGGCATTGCAGCGCCTACAGTTAAAAGATGAATGACTGAAGTTCAAAGATGAAAGACTTTGCACCTTGCCACTTTCACCGCTTCCCAAAGAAGAAAGAGCCCCTTAAGGGACATGAGTTGGTTCAGACAGCGAGGTAAACGCTGCCATTCAATCCTGGTGTCGACAACAACTCCGGAATTCCTCTCCGACGGGTTCACCCAACTAGTCACGCGTTGGCGCAATGCGTGGAAAGGGATGAGGACTATGTCCGAAAGTGAATAGTGCATTGCATAGACGACAAATCTAAGTATCAGATACAAAAAGAATTTTGAAAATCGGTTAACAAATAAAAAAAATTACAGCCAAGGAGGCATTACTTTTCAAAACGCCCTCGTAGTTTGTGACAAAGTGGTTACCAACAATATTCAATAATAACAGTTAACAAAAATAGCTAAAATGTAAAATTTTAAAATACAGGGTGTTCAAAAAATGAGAGATAATAAGTACCTAGCATGATTCTTCACATCAAAGTAAATAAAAAGTTCCTGTTGCAAAATGTCGAAATCTCAAAATTTTTTTCTCAAAAATCGCTAGCACCAAGCATCAAGTTCCCAATGATGACAAAATGAGGGATAATAAGTACTAGAGCATGCTTCTTCACATTAAAGTTAATAAAAAGTTCCTCATGCAAAAATGTCGAAAACCCAATAACAAGTTAAGAGGAAAAAGGTTTTATCAAACCAAGCTTTTATAATGTTTTATTTAGTGGCAACAATACAGCTTAATTTTGCAACAATAAACAATAGATACATTTACCTCTCGCCATAACGAAATGTCCAATTGTTACAACAATCAATTCGTAGTAATGAGTTAGTACCATTAGAACACGAACCAATGAACCGATTTGAAAATTTTTTTCTTTATCATAAATTGTCATCGATTCTGCATAAGTGTGTCAAATTGCAGCTCCCTAGCTTGTTGGAAAGTTGGTTTAATATTGATTACAAGATTTGACCTAAACAACTAACACAGCAAAGTTAATAAAAGCTTATAAAAATTGGGCCTAAACACCAAGTGAAGTTTGATGTACACTGGTGTTTAGGCCCTTAAAAATTGGGTTTTCGACATTTTGCATGAGGAACTTTTTATTTACGTTGATGTGAAGAATCATGCTAGGTATTTATTATCCCTTATTTTATGAACACCTTGTATAGCAGTATCGCAACCTTTATAGTCAATCTACAAGTTTATAATCTGCTATACTAGTTTCTCGTAAATGTGATAAAAAATTATCACAGAATAACATATGGTTAAAATTAAAGCCTCAACTACATATGATTCATTTATTTTTCAATTAATAAACACTACAGATGTTTACTGGTTTTTAATTATTTTTAACTTGATCTGAGTAGAATATCTGATAATTAAATCTCACTTCTTTTACCTTCCTTTTTATTGACTTCTAGTTTTACTCTTATGTTTATGATATGACTTTTTTTTCTGATATCATTTCCTTATGCTTGGAGTATTACCGTATATATTCGTCTCTAAGCCGAATTTTTTCCCCAAAATATGACCCATATAAATCACATTCGGCCTATGCACAGGTCAGAGTTGATGAAAACTCTTATAAGCGGAGTTGGTTTACAAAAAACTAAGTAAAATGTATTATTCCGTTGAGATTTCATTTATTAACCCTTTCACTGCTTAAATAAATTTCTCTTCGCAGCATAATGAGAATCTCTAAAAGGCTGTGGCAGCCATATTGGAAAAGTACGAGAGGGAGAGGGGTTTCAAACGAAACCAGCGCGTTTTTATGTGTTTTCTCATTTCAATACATACCATACATACATTAATCTAAACAGTTATTCAACAGATAATGAATTCAAAATGGAACATCGAAGATTCAAGAAGATCGAAAAAATCGATGCCAAAACTTTTTGAACATAGATACATAAGCTACCATCGATACTATCGTCAAACACTAGCATATAAAATTTAATATACCTTCGCAGCACATTGTACAAATATAAACAATATACAATGCATTAATCAGTGCATTATTTCATGTCTTTTTCCTCAATTTTCCATTCACTTTTCCATTGTTAAAAGCAAATGTAAGTCAAATCTTGAAAATAAGATGGCGCCGACTTTGGTAAACTATCATCGTGTTCATGCCAAGTACGTCTCTGCCGGCCAGGTGGCCAACAGGGCTAGGGCATAGGCTTTCTAGTATTAGAGTCCGCCTGGTCGTGGGTTCGAATCCCGCCTTGGGCATGAATGTTTGTGTTTGTCCCAGGCTGCATACTGTTATAACTTGTGTAAAAGGTGCAAAATGACCTTAGTAGTCGATGCCAAAATTTCTAATAAACCAACCAACCAACTGCGTCTGAAAATCGTCCAAGAATGTTTTAATAATGAAAGTTAATATGGTTACAATTAAAATATATTATTAAATACACGAAAAAATGACCAGGAATCACTTTCCACAAGCAAAAATCAAAAATACGTAACTAAAATAAAAATACGTTACTGAAAGATGATCGAAACGAGATTGAAACCATGATCAAAAATGGTTTATAAAATATAAAATACTTCAAATACAAAGTTAATCGAATAATGGTTTCTCGAGTTAATATTTTTTAACATTTAAATTTAAATAAAATGTAACTTACAGTACTTTTGTTTTAATTTTTGTATCTGTTACACATTCTAATTTTAATGATTATATAAGGTGATTCAAATAATGTGTAAAACAACTTAAGGGGGTATTATAGAGGTCAAGGTAAACACAAAAAGTCCTATGAACATGGATCCGAATTTGAACGATAACTGAGATATGAACAGAAATAAAAATGCCGCCACCAAGATCAACAAGTTAATAACTCAGGTTCTGTAAAGCCTAGATTAATGAAATTTGGAGGAATAACAGGGTACATAAGACTGTGTATACCGTTAAAATTTGATCGAATTCCAACAAGAAGTTTCCGAGTTAATCATTCAACATCATAACACGTTTACTTGTGATTACTAACCAGCACTTGTTACAATTTTGACTGCCTTTTGAACATCGATAGCCTACTATAGACAACAAAAATTTTTATCAACTTTTTGGAGAGTCAGATGAAGAAGATGCTACTTTTGATGGTTTTCCCACACAATGATTTTCTTATTATAAATTTATTCTTTTTGTAATAAAAATTTTTTTCCTTCAAGCGTTGCCATTTTTTCTTTTTTTTTTGCCTCGGCTTATGCTCAGATCAAGGTGTTTTTCCACTTTTTGGGGGCAAAAACTGGGAACCGGCTTATGCACAAGTATATACGGTATCTCCAGTTTTCATTTATAATTTCTTTTTTATGATAATAAAATATATATCTAAATTTTTTAATGATTGCCAAGAAACTTTTATAATTTCCAAATTAACAAGATTTAAAAAAATTTTAAACATCTTAAAAAAAAGTTAACACTAGAAAATTTTAACTTACCAAAGCCTCTTGGCTCAGTATTGCCATTGTGATACTTGGCATCAGGGTCATTTTCTGTTCCCCAATTGCTGAATTAAAAAGATAAATATCACCATTGCATTTCAATATGCATGAAATATTAGGACTAAATATATTATGGAGATATTGGCCATGTTCTTCTTACTGTGTCAGTTCTAAAGTAGCTTTACGTTGAAATGTCCATCTGGTTCGTTCTACTTCATCTTCAGGAATATCCTTACTTTTCTCATAACCCATAAAATATAATGTAAACTTCATTTCAGGAAAATCTAATTTCTTTAATAATCTACAAAAATAAAGATTTCATTTACATTATTCTGAAGAAACGTTCAAAATTACTTCTTTATGCTAATTTCATACTTAAAAAAAAAGTCCATAAATAAGTTTTTAAAATACATGTACATGTATCATACACTTAAATCCTATTATCATAATATACTATTATGACATACATAATATTATGCATTACAAAGTTATTGCGATAGAACTACCATTAGACATTTAATCCTATGCATAAATTAACCAGCTTAATGTATTTCTTGGAGTTTCCTTATTTAAGGAAATCTTATAAATCAAATCTTAAAATTTCATTAAGTACTGAATGTATGGAAAATTCAAGTTTAAAAAGCAATATATGTATTACAGCACAACAATGGTGGAACCATTCTTTATCATAAAATACAGTACAAAGAAACCCATATGATGAATGAAATGATCGTTTGATTCTGATTTTAAAGGATCAGATAAGTTCAAAAATGTTTATGAATAACAAATTCAACCTATTCTACGCGAGTTCATTTAGGGTTACAAGAAAATGAACATAAATAAACCAAGTACACAGATTCTGAAGAAAATAAACAAAATTAATTAAAAGATAGGAACTCCATTTTAATTAAAAGAAACAAAAATAAATAAAAACAATGAATAAAAAAAATCACCCGATGTGGAGAAATACAAATGTTGAAGTGGACGAAATACAGATGAAACGAAGGTCTTCTGGAGCTTATATAAAAGAAACACAGATGAAAATAAGGTCTTGTGGAGAAATGTTACAAGAAAACACAGTAAAAGAAGAAGATCTACGATGAAAGTCTGATGATCAGTAGAACGTTGATAACAAAATTGATGTTAGAATTTTTTATTTTTTTAGTAGTAATTTTCATTTATTATTAATTTCTAAAGATGGTTTGGCTAAATTGTTTTCATTCAAAATAATGTTGATGGTTTCTTTTATTAGTATTCTTTTGTAACTTATTTCTTTAACAATGAGTTTGACTTTGTTCCAACTTGGATTATGACTTTGGCTAATACAGTGGTTAACAGGATTTCATATATTCCCATGATTTATTTCCCCTGCACAGCACGGTTTTTGCCCAGATAAAAACATCTCTATAGCTCTTTATGAAATATCGGAATATATTAATATTCAAATGGCTCAAAAGAAAATGGTTTTAATTTTATTCCTTGATTTTAAAAAAGCATTGGATATGGTTCCCCATGCTTTATTATTAAATAAATTAAAATTGTGATATGGTATTAGGGGGCTGCCATTGAATTGGATAGCTTCCTTTCTTTTAGACAGACGATATTCTCTATATTTTACAACCATCCTGGAAGTCCACAAATAATTGAACCGTAATTTCACGCAGATAGTCCGCCTCCCAGATAATCCGCAGGATAAAAAAAACCCACCTTTAATGTAAAAAATTTCTCAGAAAGCCCGCTTCTTAGAAAAGCCGCGGAATATCTGAGAGTTCAAGCCTGTGTATAAAATGGCTCATTTCAAACCTTTCTCAAAGTAATAATTTTAAATAGTAATTTAGCTAGTAATTTTATTATTTACATAGCCATCTTCATTACTTTTACATATTTAATGAAATTTTTATAAGTTTATTATTTAAATGTGCAAATAATTACAGTAATCTCATTTTAATGAACGAGCGCAACTACTTATTTCTTCAGCAGCAGCCATGGTTCTATCAACGCACTTACTGCTTGGGAGCTGCCCAATAGCGATAGAGAGCATTCTATGACATCATAACATCTTCAACTAATCGTGAATCGCCAAGTACAGTGAATTCCGGCCGAGCGAATCGCCGACATTAGCTTTTTAACACGGTTTTTTCTTAATAATTTATGAATGAAAAGTTATGTCACCGGTTAATTATTGTTCCGAGGGGTTAGAATATTAATTTCAATGTTAGAAAAAGATTGAACAAAGACTCGTTAATTTAAAACCATCAATTCAAAGACCATCGTGTTTTTATCTACAGAAATAAGCATCAATAAAATTTATTAAGCTGTGATGAGATTTTATTTATTGTAAAATTTGCTTGCTTTCATTAGGATAATGCCCTGATGTGTCGGCAATTTTACAATCTTACTTTAGCGTCTGTTTAGCGATTTCGCTTCATGGATATTACCCATGGATTACGCTAAAGTAAACAGTTCCACGGGAATGCATCTCCCGTGACAAGTCAACGCCACCTGGAGAACAAGTACGTGTTCTCTCGGTGGCGTTGGACAAGTACGAGCTTCTGAATGAAAGTGCTCCTTTTTTTTTCTCTCAATGCTCTGACAGGGATCATCCACCCCTGGTGAAACTAATATTGTATCTTTCATACCAGTAAATGACAATCACTTTAATTTTCGATCATAATTATTATTATGAGGGTGAAAAAAAAACAACAACAGGAAAATGCGAGCCACAGCCACCGATAAGAACAAGGCCAGGGAAGAGGGAGAACCCTGGCCGTAGCCACTGGATATGTAAAGGTTTCTATGCCCTGACGAAGCCTTCAATCTTGAAGGCCTCGATAAGAAGACCAGTCATCGGTGGCTACGGCTAAGTTAGATTTTATTGCATAAGTTTTATTGATCGTTAATAATAAAATCACATTCGACAGTGATCGATCGTTAACAAACGTTCATGCTGATTTCCAAGCAAAAAGATTGGGAATCACGTGACTGAAGTAGTTTAGAAAAAACGTGTACAAAAGCTCAATCGGTGATTTAACTGTTTATCTTTTTCGTACATCTGTTTATATCGCAAGTACAGTACAATCTCTACTCAGTGTTTATTTGCCTGCAGTTGCAAATTTCCAATTTTTTATTGAAGTGTAAGCGAAAGGCTTTTGTCTCCGAAGCTTTCCAACCCTAACATTTTCTGAAATAACTCATGCGAATTCAATTTATTTATAATTATTTGGATAAAGTTATAATAAATTAGTTTAAACTAATTAATTAATTTCCTATTTACTGATGAAGAGTATATAATTGGTTTAAACTAAATAATCAGTATAATTTTCCGATTGCGGAATTGGGAAAAGGTGAAACGAAAAAACGTGAAAACGGCGATTTCGGCTGCTTGTAAGTCAATGTTACTCAAGCGTAGTGAAATCGAAATAAGTATTGTTATTTACTCATTTTTTTTTTTTCAAAATAAACATTGATTTTTTACTTAAATCTTATTCTAAAGTATTTAATAAACTGTATAGGATGTAAAATCATAGATGCCAATTTATTGATAAACATTTGAAAATCGAAAAATGTCTTTTAAACATCCACGAGTGTGAAATTTCGTACGCTCTGTCTACATAACGGCAACTCGTTATAAAAAATGGATTTGTCCCAACATTGCCATTATATCGAAGGAGCACTGTACTTCATAAATTACTATCAGAAATACAGCTTTCTAGATTGCTTTCGTACTTTTTCACGAACGTTTAGTACATTTTCACGAACGTTTAGTACATTTTCACGAACGTTTAGTACATTTTCACGAACATTTAGTACTTTTTCACAAACATTTAGTACATTTTCACGAACATTTCGTACGTTTTCACAAACATTTCTTACATTTTCACAAACATTTAGTACATTTTCACAAACATTTCGTACATTTTCACAAACATTTAGTACAATTTCACAAATATTTAATTCATATTTATAATAAACGGTCTAAATTTACAGAACAATTACAGACAATGATCAATTATAGACAATCATTCACTCGTGAATCAGAGGCTGAGGCCAGAAAATGGAACTGCTGAGAAAACTGTGACGTCATTTTAACGCGGTCAAAAACGCAGCTGCAGTTAGTGCTCCTATGCCTAGCCGGTTAGTCCTAACTAGAAGAGAAAGCAACCTTGTAACTGGTCCTAACCGAGAAAAAGACAGTGTAAAAAGTTAGAAATTCTCGCTAACAATTCTCACCGGTGAGGGTTTTAGACCTCAGCCAGAGAATTTTCTGTGTAAAACGAGAGAATTCGAGGTCTTGATTGCGTCGAGAACTCGTCGGCCTCGCCAACAGGCTATCTATGGCTTCCAGTAAATTATGACGTAACCACGAATGAAGATGTGAAGCAGCCATCGAGATTTAATACTAACGGATTAGATTTAATTTGTATTAGACCTCGATGGAAGCAGCAAACAACTGATAGTTGAAGTAGAAAACTGAAAAGAAACGGGAAAAATATGTAAGCAAATATTGAAGCAACTTTTTTTAGCTACGTTTATGGCTGCATGTATTAACCAATCAGAAGCGCTGACACAAAATGCAGCCGTAAAATTTTCGTGTAAGCACTTCTGATTGGCTAATGGATCCAGCGATAATGTAAAAATCTGCTTCAATACTTGATTACTTATGTAAATGCATAAAAAAATTGACCATTGCCTATAAATTTAGACCCTTTATTATAAATATGAATTAAATGTTTATGAAATTGTACTAAATGATTGTGCAAATATATAAAATGTTTGTGAAAATGTACGAAATGATTGTGAAAAAGTACTAAATGTTTGTGAAAATGTACTAAATGTTCGTGAAAAAGTACGAAAGCAATGTGAAAAGGCTGTAAATGGGCAAATTTGTGAAATATATTATTTTGTAAACTTCTCGTCTATTTCTGTTACTCGCGGCCGCCGCCATCTTGTGAACGTCACTTTATAAGTTTACCATTTATTGCAATTTGGAAAAATTTGTTCCCAGATAATCCGCCCCTCGGATAAAGTACTTTTATATATTAATTAAAAAGTAAATAAAACTCCATTTAATTAAAAGAAAATAAATAATAGAAACAATGAAAAAAAGTCACCCAATTGATAAATGTAAAGGTTGAAGGACAAAAACACAATTGAAAAAAATACAGATAGTCCGCAGACTAACCGCGTGAAATTACGGCAATACAGAGGTTTCACCGTATTGTACGAATCAAAAGAATATAAGTCAGCTAAAAACCAAAGTAAAAAGATAGAGGGGAGAGGGGTGAAAGATGAACCTTCAGGAACAACCACAAATTTGAAAAAATATATACCAAAAAATAAATTTAAAAATAATGGAACACCAGGCATTAGCTATCTAAAAATGCAGTAAGTGAATAACATTATGACCAATGTTGACTGTAAAAATCAAATTTCAAAATCAATTAAATAAAAAATCAATTTACCCAGCCTTACAGAGATAACATTAAAAACCAGAATTATTAATATTGTTGGTTAGATAAAGTTTATTAAATAACTCATGGGCCAAAGTTATGCAGTGATGGAGAAATCATCTGGAGAATTGGGTATTTCATATGGTTTAAAAGTAATGAATCAAAAAAAGTATTTTATCAAAGTTCAAGTATTTTTAAATTTTATTTACCTCATTCCCATAATTCTGGTATAAAAATCTAATGAAACTTTGGGATCTTTTATGCGGAACATGGTCTGCTGAAAAATATATTCCTACCAAGGAGAAACATTTTATAAAGAGTGGATATTTTGTTAAATGGATATTTGGATATTTTTAAAATAAATAAAATGAAAATTTTATTAAGAAATAATTCACATACTTTAGTTGCAGGTTCAGGGTCTGAACATGCTCGTTCCGCTTCTTCATTACTCAAACCTGACATTGCCACTGATCTTAAAATACTGGCTCTTCTACTTTAAATGTAAATTAAAAAAAAAAAAAGAAGAAGAAGAAGAAAAAAGAAAAGTCATTATTTGAGAAAATAATTAGCTCATTGGAAATATTTACAATTTTACTTTTGAAGAAATTTTATTTTTTAAATTTATGTTAAACAGTAAAAAAAAATAAAATAAAAATAAATAATAAATAAATAAAAAATTGTGTTATTTTTAAAAGAATTAATATTAGACAAATATGATATACTTTTACTGTATAGCTGTTTAAGAGCAAAAATTTATTGCATTGATATAAGAAATCATGTTATGCAAAAAATAAAATAAATAAATAATTATTATTAAAAAAAAAGGTTAATTTCTTTCAAAATGCTCTTTCAGTCAATCAATATTGGTTGTTTAACTAGAGCACACCTGGTCTGTTCTTATTAATAATGCATTATCATCCAATGATGCAATTATCAATGTGAAATTTTCATCATGTATGTCACCTGAATTTCAAACATAAATCTTAACTCTTGATTCACTACAAGTATGAATTCTAATTTTTTGAAAACATATTAAATGTTGGACATATTCTTTTTTTTTTTTTTTTTTGCTTCTATTTTATTACAAATAACAGCAAATTAAGTGGCTTCACTTGCAGAAAATATTTCAACAATCATCATTTACTAATTTTATTTAACAACACAGTATTTGATATTGTTATAAAACTTCATTCATTAAAAACATTTTTAAATACACTATAGTACTAAGTAAAATTATCAACAACTTCATTTTATTAAACAGACAGTTCCATGTTGCTTTTATTATTAGATTTTAACATTTGTTGTTTTTCTAACCTAACAATATCCATAATCATCAGATACAATCAATGAAGGCTTATTCAATAATTCATGTAATTATATTAATGCTCTCTCATTTCAAACAATACCAATCAGTACTTGCTGTTATATAAATCAAAAACGCAACATCAATTCTTATGTAAGGTAGTGCTTATTTTCATTTTTCATAATCGGCAAAAGGCTAACTTTCATTTGAGTTAAAAATAAAATCATAAACGCACATTTCATTTATACTTCAGTTACAAGTGGAAAATTCATAATCTGCACAGAGTTTTAATGAAAATTATTGTTTCAACTCTTTCAACAAAATTATCCTCTTTTTATCATGATATTTTTAATAATATCATCACTATTATGTGGCTTCACTTACCTTGATGACATGTTATATTCCTGCCTGTGTGGATAGTGAACTAATACGAAATTCCTCATTTACTTCGATTGAGAAGGTATCTCAAAAGGGCTGATCAACTAATTCACCAACATAAACAAAAATAAATTTCATGTGCACACAAGTTTAAGTAGAGTGACATTTTCTTGTTTTTTTTATTTTTTTTAAACCTGAGATGAAGGCGAATGGGGTTTCATAGCAACAGGTTTCTTCATTCTTTTTATTAAATGGGTCAGTCGGGCAATCCAATAACGATAAAATCACCTGGGGTGAAATTTTAGGACTTTCGATTTCATTACAATAGGAGGAGCAAACCTGTTTTTAAATACACCCAATGCAGTTGCTATGGCAGTCTCTCCCACACCTGTGACATGAAATTTGACTATTAAATAACTCCTTTTACATAATGAGTATTAAAAGGGTTATGTATTAATAATTTTTATAATTTCATTGAAATTGCTGTCAGTGCCGGAGTATGTGTATTTTTTAAATGAGTTTTGTTTTTTTTTAATTTTAATGTTTCATTTCATAATGAATTCTGATTTATAAGTTCTCACTTCCTCTAATGAAATAATTAAATTTTGAACATGCATTTGTTTATTTTACTGTTACCATATAGAAGATTGTTATCTATACACGCAAATACTTTCTAGTTAACATAAATAGATTTGTTAATTTTTTTTAATAGTTTCTACATACTGTCAAGCAATGTGATAAATAATTACTAATTTATGGATATAGGGGCACTTTTAATAATTTCACGTTAATAGTACTATTACTGATTATATCTATTTGTTAATTATTAGAGAATGGTTGAATGATGTTCAATCTGTTAGAGTTGACTATTTTTAAACGTTCAGCAACCAGCGTTGAAGCTAGCATAGCAAGCATTGTATAGTGCTTAATCGACCTGACCTGAATCACCTAATTGTCTTCCATTGTATTTGATTGTAATAAATTTTTATATATTACTCAACGTGACACATTTTATCGATTTAGATTAACATCAAATGCGGTATGCTTTTCATTATTCTAAGGTATAAGTTGAATTTTAACTGAAAAAGTAAAGCAAACGATTTATTTTCAACTGCGTTATTTATTGTACTTAGCATATATGCAAGTTATCAGAAAATAATAATGCTTAATAATTATTCTCACCAAAATATTCGATTTCCAGGCGATAATGTCCCTTTACTCAGTAGTGATGGCGGAAATAGGCAAATACGAAACCTAGATTGAGTATTTGAAATATAAAAATATTATATCTGCTTTTAGAAGAGACTGCCTATTTTTACAATTTTTTTTAAATGCAGAAACTCTAAAAATTGTTGAAATATAAGATTTACCAGGCCGTGAAATTAATTAAAGTTATTTTTCGAATGTGGCTCATAATCATGAAGATTGTAACCGCAGATGTGAGGTGAGAAAGCAGAAGATCAATTCACTTCTGATGGATCCGGACTAATTTCGAGAGATGCTGTATATATATTTGCTAGGGATGTATAGTACATTGAAAGATGCTCAGAAACTTTAATTCTGAGTAATTAAAGTATTCACAATATAACATGCGTTTTTCAAAGTCGTTATCGCGATTTGATTATTAATAAGCAGGGTAGAAGAACCGATAGAAACGGTATGATATCCAAACAATCACTTGAATTAGGGGATTTAACTTTGAATCAAGGATTTTTGAAAGCGCACAATGCAAGTAAGCGTATAAAGATAAAAAGACTTTGAGCTAAGTTTTCTTTATGCCCAGGAGTTTTAATCAGCTCCAGATCACCTCATAGCACTTTAGAATAGCTGGGCTGTTAATGAACGTACTTCTAAATATATCTTGCGGTAGTTGTATTTACTTTTTTCTGATTATTTTGTGAGTACTATCCCTAAGGATGGTCTCTTTAAGTATAAAAAACAACAACAGCAAAAAACGGTATCGTACTGTAAGACCTCAAATAAGAAATTCGATACTGAGACCAACAAGTTGGAAGATTGTAAAAACTAGTTTTTACAGTTATCTGAATGTATAGGTTTAGTATTTTTAGAAAAATTTTTTTTATCTGTCATTGGTATTCATATGGTTATATTTGTTCTTTTTATTTTTAGAATCCGACTTTTATTTCTTACTACAGAGCAACTGTAAAAATTCCTTTATTCCTTAGTATCTCACAGCCCAATTTATTTCTAGATAATGGAATAAGTGCAAAGATTTTTTGGTATCACTTAAAATCAATCGCATTCCTTCTCCCCTTTTAACTTTGTGAATGAATGTCACTTAATCTGATATTAACAATTTTTGCTTATCAACTTTAGTATATAAAAGTAAACATAAGGAAAAGAAAATGTAGTAAAACTCCTCTAGTGTTGCCAGGTGGGCGGTTTTTCCCACTCCATTGGGCTAGATGTTGTGCCGATTCTGCGGGTAAAAAAAAAAAGAGGCGGGTGGGCAGTATTTGGCCACGTTCATAATGCATTGAAACTTTAAATTTCAAAGAGGAAAAATTATTATTATTACTACTTTTTTATCTTTTTTCTTTTTCTTTTTTTCCTTTGTTAAACACGTATTCAAGCGTGATTGGCTGTAATAGCCGGTAAAACTAAAACTACATTTATTTTAAGCAGCAAGGATGAGCGTTGCTATACACCAGCACAACTCTTGAAATGCTATCTAATGAAAAGTTAAAGTTGTACTTTTCATTTCTTGTGCTGTTAGTGAAGGAATTTGATAGCATTAATGCTCTCTTTCAAACGGAATTAGGTGATATAGGGTAGATGTACCAGTAGTTGACAGTGTACCAGTAATTGACAATCCACGATTTAAAGGCTTTTAATAAAGTAACAAAGCAAGAAAAGGGACTGGGGTTGCCACCTCTTATTAAACAATGTACTAGGCTTCCCAGAAAAACAAAAAACAAGGAACTTTGGTCCCTATTATGGCCGCAAACACGTGTCGATTGTTCAATGCCTTATCGAGTCGAAAAAACCCTGTAATGAACCACTACGCGAGGGTTTGAGTACTTGAATTTATTTCATGAATGTTATGCAATATTTGTTATTAATTTTACGTGAACCTTTTTGTGTGATCAGTGGACAATACTTCTAGTAGTAACAGAATTCCTGATGACTAATTTTTTAACTGTTTTAATCCACCGTCAATTACTAGAACCCAGATATGTAGTGTCACTAGTAATTGACATAACCTGTCAGTTATTGATAATTTCTGTGTTTAAAAAAAAAACTACCACAAAATATACTAATATGATTCAGAATGTAGGGTAATAATAAGGAAACATGATGGTTTTAAGTGTAACTTCTGAATTTCCAGTATTTAACCTAACTGTGTCAATTATAGGAACTTGACTGTCAATTTCTAGATCACCCACTTTGACATAAATCTTCTACGCCCTATTCGCCGATTCTTTTTGTTGGTCTTGAATCTTGTCACAGAGACAATCAACAGATAGCCAGGACAAGTTGTCTTCCAAGAAAAAAAACTACTATTCTGTTTACTATAAGACGTAGCATAGGATGAATTGGATGAATTTTGCAAAGTTGGAGAACAGTTGTCAAAAATCAAGTTTTTCTATGAACAAATTGTTGGCCAAGATCTGATGATACTGCACTACTGGAAAACCCCTTCATTTTTTTATGGTCTTTGCACTCTACATGGGAATAGTCTGATTTTATTTATTATTTCAAAGGGGGAAAAAGATAAATGATCAATATGAACAACTTAAGTTTTAAAAAGCACAATTTTAGTTATGTTAAATACTTTACACATTCTTAAAAATGCTTGATTTCTTCAGCTACTTTTGAATGTTTATCAATTTTTTTTGTATAAATATATAATAAAAATGTGTAATTAAAGTATTGTCAATTACTGGTGAAACTGCGTGTCAACTTCTGGTGCATTAACTGTCAACTACTGGTGATTCATGTATTAGTTAGGAAAAAATTTAATAACTTAATAGCTTTTAAAGATATAATAATTGTATAGAGATTGGCGCATTCTGCATTCTATTTACAATTTAATGGTATAATTAGAAAAGTTTCAAAATAATATTTGTATTACGTACACAATTTTGTTTCACAGTAATGTCTTAAACTGTCAATTACTGGTACATCTACCCTACTTAGAATGATTGAAAATTTATTTCGCTTTTACAAAAGTTTGATGGCCAGATATGTTTGCCAAAGAATTCTCAGGTATACAGAGGATGAACACATTTCTTGCATTGGATCCAGCATGCGAATTCAATTATCTTTCTTTAAGGGATATTGTTTTGGGCAAAGAATTTGAAGAAGCAGCTTAAAATTATGTGAGGAATAAGATATCACAGCAATCAAGTTAGAACAAGTTAAATTAGATATCGTGATTTTTTTTTTAGTCAAAAAACAGACGTTCACCACATGTTATGCAGTTACTTGCTATGAAACTTTTTGACCCTCGTGTTATTTTTTCGTCAAACTTGAAAACCATGTCAGACCGTCTCCAGAATTTTTCCAGTGAAACAATGACTACATGAAGCTTTTCAAATATTGAAACCCAGATGAGACAACTCACTGTTCACTTGTGGACTGAAAAATATAATGGTTGCTTTCTGGACAGAAGTAGCTGCGTATCTGGACTCTGCAAACTGTAATCCCTTTAAAGGTTTGGCAGGTTTTGTTTTCACTTGCTTGAGTTTACCTGTAAGTACAGCTTCGGTGGAGCATTTGTTCAGCACAATGAATGTAATCAAAACAAAGTTATGTAACAAGATGTTTGTCAGTACGTTAGATGCCATTGTAATTATAAGAAACACCTGACGTTCAAAGAGTCTTATGTTGTAATAAATTTGGTCCATCTGAAAAATCGCTTAGATTGTTGAATTCTGATATATATAAATCTAGTTCAGATTCCTTAGATGTACATGTAGATGATCTGTTTTTATAATTCTTTCTTTGGATGTTACTTGTAAATTCATTAAAAGTCCTATAAATAGTGTATATTGTAAGAATTTCAACTGTAATCTTATCGGCCTTTGTTTATTGTGTAAATAAAAACGTTTCTTTTCAAAAAAATTAAAATTATCCGTTAAAATTTTTTCTATCCTCTAAAGTACTTATTTGGAATTTTTTTTTTTTTATTTTGTTAAAAAAAATTAAAGACTAATAACAGCGTATTAAATCATTAAAAGGCTCTAAGTTTTTTAAGCATCTGGGACTATTGGGTGGTTTTGGGGCTATTTTGCAACTCATTTGACAGGTAGGAGGTGCTGAAATCTGGCAACACTGCCTCAGTTGGACAACCACAGTTCCAGTAAAGTGTCCTAAGATAAAGAGAGTGCCAACTTAATGGACACATGTATTGTTCTTTAAAGAACTGGCAGGATAACACTACATATCAATATATACGTAAATTTTAATGACTTACACTGCATATTTCATGATTTTTTAATTTTTAGTAAGAAAATCTCTTACTTTGATAGTTTCATTTTCATTAATTTGGATTTTGTCCAAGATGCTTGAATTTCTTTTCAAGCCATGAACATTGCTTTTATTAGTTGTTGGATTGTTGATTACGAAATGCAAATAATTTCATTAAAGAATAAATCTTAAGATGTTCAGTGAGGATTTTATTGTACGCCAACCTCACCTGTTCAAATTAATGACGAAAAATAGGGAAGAAATTCCACAGCTTGGATTTGAGCCAAAGGTTCCTGGTTCAAATCTAGGCTGTGGAATTTTCTTTCCTATTTTTCATCATAAATAATTTCAGCTGTTTCATATGAGGTATGGCGTGTATAAAATCCTCATAGAACATCCATTATTTTTCTTTAACGATTATTACGCCAGTAGGAAAGATAGTCCCAGCCTGCGAATTGGGTACTGCTCCAGCCAGCCCTAAGGGCATGTAGATAGCGTAATGCTTCCATGTCTGCAGTGGTGCAATTGGCAGGCGCATCTCCATGGTGAGCAGAAGGTTCCTGGTTCGATCCCAGGCTGTGGAATTTTCTTTCCTATTTTTCATCAATAATTTGATCTTGTGTTTTGTAAACCTTTAGAATCAAATTATATCTGTTCTGTACCGAAGCTCTGACTAGCCTTATATCATTTTTCAATTTCTTCACAACCCATTCACCACAATATCATTGGTAATAACATGAAAAATAAAGGTATGATTACAACAGCTTGCAAAGACCTCCACAACTCACTAGACCTATTTTCCCTTCAAAAATGAATGTTACTCCATTCCTGATGGGGTGATAATGGGTTCACCGATTAGCTCGGTGATAGTGGAATTCTTCCTACAATACATTGTACATTGAAAGAACATACGTCAAAAAGATGATAGAAGATGGAAGAATCATTCTTTACAGAAGGTAAGTAGATAATACATTTACCATAACAGACGATAGAAAATGTACAGGCATGGATATTCTACACAAATTCAAGAATTTTCACAAATCCATAGTGCATGTATATACTCTGAAGAAAGAAGAGGAAGGAGGCAAAAACTACCTGGACGTCCGAATCACCAGGAATATAGCGACACATAGTTTTGATTTTAAAATTTTCAGAAAAAGCACGACCACAGCCAAAATAATTCCTTTTGATTCAAATCACCCAATTCAGCATAGAACAGCCGCTATAAAACAATATTTTCGATATGCATTGACATATCCAGTTACCAAAAACTCCAAGAAATAAGAAATACCCACTATTTTCGATATAGCTAGGAAGACTGGTTTCTCGTATCCCCTCACCAAATCCTTACTTATGAAGGTAAAACAGTCGACAAACTCGCAACCAGAAGATAGAAGCGAAAAGAAGGAATATGTCACTTTCACATATCTAGGGCCAATGATCAACACCATTGCCAACATGTTCCATTAGCAAGGCCTCGTGTTTGCCTACAGAACAAAAGACAGAGGATGCAGACACCAATCTATTCAAAACATAGTGTATGTAAGCTCACGTCCGGATTGTGGATCATACCATATAGGATCCACTAGATGCTCCTTCAGAGAATGTTTCAAGGAGCATAGGCGTTCCTGGATCAACAAAGACCTATGCAGAACACCTATATAGAGAACGACATCGAATGCTATTGATCAAGTAATGCATGACCATTTTAAGAAAAGTAAAATAGCAAGAAAAGATCTTGTTGCAGGAAGAGATCAAAATTAGAAGACACTATCTAAACAAAGGGAAAAAAGTTTTGAATAATCAAGTTTCTTTTGAAAGCGATGCCATTACAAATATCATCAATGGAGTGGATAGCGATCCCAAATATTCATGCCAATCATATTGCCTCTCTATTAGGTCCGCCTTTGGTTCCACTTGTCTTATGTAAGTCCACCAATCAGGAACATGATAATGACCTGATTGGTGACAATCTCGCCTCTCTTTACTATAAATTCAATGTAAAGTCATCCACCTAACTGTAGCTGTTTCGCCCATGAGGATGGTGCAATAAGCAGGCATTAATAAATGGTTTATCCATATTGTATATTCTAACATCTATGTTAATTTTCCTTATATCAACTTATAATGCTATGATACTAGAAGGCATGGATATAATCAAAATTGGATTTGGCCAGGAAAATTCGACATTGCATCCTTAACTTTATAGAATATCAAAGAAATGCTATCAGCATTGAATTATTTCTGTCTATGTTAAAAAAAACTTCATAGCTGGATTGAGAGAGAGTTATGAAACTCTGTTTACAGCCCCATCAACATCCCTCTTCAGCATGTAACTGTTTCAGTAAAGTTGTATTCAGTCATGGCAAGAACCTACCTTCATCCGTTGTTGGTCACAGAATCTTGTCTTGAATGTGAATAATTACATTGTCAGTATCAGTTTTAGCAACAAGGATTGGTTTCTTACACAATCACTTGTGATCTATATAATTTTCTAATATGTTTAGATAAACATTATCCATAACTTCTTTAAAGGAAGTTACTACATTAAAAACACCATATGAAATATAAATTTACTCCAGTTATTGGCTCATAAGGGAAAGTACCTTCACCTTTTCAGCAAAAGCTTAAGCAGCTGCACACTCTAAAATTATATTCTCATTTGTTTTGTAAATCTCCAAAGATTTAAATAAAAAAGAAATAGTGACTTTTATTTATTTAATAATTTCTTTAATTATCCCCCTTAAAACGTGAATCATGAAGGCAAGCATCGTAGCCGACATAAATGGTCTGGTGACTTTCAGTGCCCGGGCCTGTCTTTTTCGTCGGCTACGATAAGCATTAATTTCATCAGCCATTGTTGATGAACATACAAACACAAGAAACCAATTGCTGATGCAAATGCCACCGGCTGATTGTTCACACAAGCAAGCAAACAAATATAAACCAAATCTATTTCATATATATAGATACATGTATATAGATTATTAATTTCTAATTTTTTGAGAGACTTATCTCCAGTTTTTCCATCATTGGTAGTATTACAGAGTGGTTAGTATTACACATTGTTAAATTTCAATTTCATAACTTACTTCCAAGTTACATTTTAAAACCGGACAAACATACATGGATACATACAAATATTGTGCTTTATATATAGAGATGAAGATGGATATTAGAGGATGGGGCAAAGATACCAAAAGACACATATCAGAGAAAGGAGCAAAGATGGCTGAATTTAAACAAGAAGCTGCAGATAAATACACTGCAAAGAAAGCA
>JAHWFO010053173.1:0-16160 GCA_023313115.1 Rhysida immarginata | reverse complement strand
ACTTTACTGTTAAATGAAGTGTTGATGAGGATATGTCTGCTAAAATACTTCCAAAATGTTATAGCAATTGGTTCTTCTGATTGTTCTGATAATGTCGATGCATAATTTTACACGTAAGCATTAGAGTAATTATAAATATCAAGGGACAATAGAATTCAAGAACTGGGGTAGGGTAGCTAAGCCTACTTCCGAACTATGGAATTCAACGTCATCAAATCTACTCACTGATTCTGGGTTTGCTTTCTCTCGCTCCTGTTCCCCCCCCGTTGGTGGACGAGGGGGGGGGGAAGTCTTGCAACCTCTCTATAACGTATCGGGTCCGCTCCATAGCTGCAGTCTATGAGGAACTATTAAACATTTAACACTTCTCAGGGCCTTCAGATTTGCTTAATCATAACTTCACTATATTAATTGCATACTAAGGCCTTATAATTACATAACACAGATAGGATGGAAATTTCTTCCTCCAAAAAATTTACAAAACATAGGTTTTGTCAATTTCGCTGTTACCACGAGTTTCTGCACTCACAATACTCGCTCCAAACAGAGGATAAATTTCGGGAATTGCCCCTTTGACACAATACGATGACTCAATTCTAAATTGTCTGTTAAGCTATAAGGACACGCATAGACTCGCATGAGCAACATTATTAAATGCCAAAATTAGTCTGAAAAAACATTAATCAACAGCTTCTTCGGGATGACCATGAAAGGTGCATTGATAGTAATTCAACTCCTCAAAAAATATATATATATAATACCATGTCCATGTCACTACCTCCCAAAAGTATGCACATGTATCCCACTAACCTTAGTAGTAGGTAACAAGCAACCCCAGAAGGCAACGGTTTTATGTTTAACTAAACAGTTTAATTTTTTAATAATTAATGTCACAGAATGTTGCTATTACTTCTGTACTACAATATCTGTATCACTAAATATGCCATAGTCATAAACTTCAACTCTCTGGAATCAGTACGATTTAAGGTCAATCCAAGGGCCATAATAATGTTAATTATAAGGTAAGTTTCTCATAATGTAAATTTCAAAAAAAAACTACAACGCAACTACTGTTCTGACGCACTACTGCTCTACCCCTGTTCTATTCATTAATTCTGCGCATTATCCTTGGGTAAAACCTAAATGCTCGCAGACTATGGCTCTAATTATCTTACAGATAAGTTCTGAGATGGGAGGGGTACCAATAGTCTTCGTAGAGGCTGGGGCGGAAAGGGTTTCTATCAGGGCGGCGATTTTAAGGCGTTCGCCGGAGCTCGGTACGCGATTGTCTTCATTCAGATGATCTTCTGCCCTTTCCACGGGTGCTGGTTGTCTCAATAACTCGTCTATTACCTTAGTGTCATCTCCGGGTGGGTTTCTTTCTAACATTTCAGTGGTTCGTTTATCTTGAACGGACGGCAAAACCCAAGGCACTTCGGGAACGCTTCCTTGCAAACGCAACATATACGGATGGGAGGGGGGTGCATTTACTGCTCTCCCGGCCTCATTGCTTACTCCTGGGACGGGTGGTGGCCTCGCGGGTTCCATGTTCGGCTCAGCTTCTGGCATCGCATGGGGCGGTAGGAACGAATCCTCTTCGGGACAAGTCAACGACACCTGGCGCTCAGGTGGCGCGGCTACTGGAGCTCGGACTCATCTTTCCCTGTGGCGTGGCTCTTGGGGCAGGTCTCCTATCTTCGGCTTTATTCGGTTTGCATGGACCTTTGTTTTTCTCGTTTTCACATGTTTAATCAGGAAGTTGACGGGTGAATACCGATCAATGATCTGGTAGGGTCCCTCATAGGTAGGGTGTAACTTTATCACCAATCCCAGCTTGATTTGAGGGATTGCTAAATACACGAGGTCGTCGACTTTAAATGAATAAAACTTATGGCGCCTATCGTGATATTTTTTTCTTTTCTTGTCCTGTTCTCCTCGAATTTTGTCTGCCAAATTGAACGCATACTTGATGCAAACTTCGATTTCGCATCCATTATTTTTGTCAATGCCATAATATGGTCTTCTTGGTACGGTGATAATATCACCAGGAAGGATGGGATCTCTCCCATAAAATAATAGAAATGGGCTTTCTCCTAATGACGAGTGTGGACTTGAGTTATACGCAAACATACAAAACGATAGCCTTGTCGGCCAGTCTCTTTGACTTTTTTCCACGTAGTGACGTATCATCTGTATCAAAACCTTGTTCAGTCTTTTGACAATTCCGTTTCCGGCGGGATGATATGCAGTGGTGAACAGTTTTTTAATACCCAATATCTTGCAAACTTCTCGTAGAAGTTCAGAAGTAAAGTTGGACCCTCGGTCGATCAAAAATTGGATTGCAATGGAATGACGATTAAAGACACTGGTGACTAATGCCTTAGCCACTGTTTTGGCAGTTTGATCCGTCAATGGAACAGCTTCAGAATATCTCGAATAATGGTCGGTAACAACCAAAATGTACTTATAAACTTCATAACATGTTGTAATTGGCCCCAAAATGTCGGCGGCAATACGGTAGAACTTTCACATTCAGCACAATATTCCTGAATATCTGCTCGCATAGTTGGCCAATAATATTGTTTGTCAATTTTGACTCGCATCTTCTTTGATCTGATGTGACCACTGGATGGAATATCGTGAAAAAGATACAAAACGTGGTTTCTTAAACTATTCGGAATGACAACTTGCTCCCATATCTCCTTTCCATCCTGTGATCTTTTTATATGGTACTTTACCTCATCCTCATCCATAAAAAAGTTTTCTTCCTTATCTGGCCAATCGGGAGGGCATGGTTTCACGCCAATGCCCTTGAAATAGTCTCGAATCCCTCTCCACTCCTTCTCCAACTGCTGTTCCCTGGCTATTTCCTGCTTACATATTAGCGGCTCGTACTCTGCTACTGCTGAGATAGGAACTCGTGAGAGGCCATCGGCATTTGTGTTTTTAATGCCAGGTTTATGTACAATGTCAAAATTAAATTCGGAGCAGGGTCTCTGAGATTAAATAACCACGAAAGAGAACGATGATTGGTTTGTAATGTGAATCTATAACCGTACAAGTACACTCTAAATTGCTTAACGGCATACTCTACTCCCAAACATTCTTTTTCGATCACCGAGTAATTCAGTTCACTCTTTTTTAACAAACGACTGCAATATGCAATAGGGTGTTCCTGTCCATCGAAGCGCTGGGATAATACTGCACCTAACGCATACGAGCTAGCATCTGTTGCGACTATAAATGGTTTAGTAAATCCGGACTTTTTAATATTGGTGTTGAAACTAAGAGTTGCTTAAGATTTAGGAATGCTTTCTCTACTTCATCGGACCAAATAAAAGGTGTGTCTAATTTAGTTAATTCAGTTAATGGCTTTGCAATGGCACTGAAAGATTTCACATGCCTCCTGTAATAATTTGCCAATCCCAAGAAAGATTGAATTTCTTTAACATTCTTTGGCCTGGGGAAGTTTTTTACAGCTGTTATTTTTTCTGGATCAGGAACAATACCATGCTCCGAGACAACATGACCTAAGAATTTAACTTCATCATTGAGAAATTGACACTTACGAGGTTTGAGTTTGAGATTGGCTTCCTGTAACCTTATAAACAACATCTTTAAACTGTCTAAATGTTCAGCGAATGTCTCATTAAAGGTAATGAAGTCATCTAAATAACAGAGAATACAGTCCTGTAGACCTCTGACTATGAAGTTGGCGGCTCTTTGCCATAGCGCTGGTGAATTGTTTAAACCCATAGGCAATCGCCTAAACTGAAATTTGGCGTCCGGGGTACTGATCGATGTCTTTTCTGAATCACTGATTTCAAGTTGAAAATAACCTTGATTCACATCTAATACGCTGAAATATTTCGCTTTTCCAAAGTTGACTCAAGTTTCATTCACGTTGGGTAGGGGAAACGAATCAACCGTGGTAACTTTGTTAAATTTACGGTAGTCTACCACGAATCGATAAGACCCATCCTTCTTCTTAACTAACAATGCTGGTGCATTCCATGGTCTTGAACTGGTTCAATGACCTGATGTTTCAACAAGTTCTCTATCATTTCCTTCATGATACCTCGCTGTGAATAAGGAATTCTGTATGGGTGCTGAGCTATAGGGGAGGAGGAAACAGTATCAATCTTGCGGTGTTCAATCTTACAGCATCCCAGGTCCCACTCATTATGCGAGAATGCGCCATTAAATTTATACAACAGGTTTTCCAATGGTTTTCTTTTGTCAGGGGTTAAATGATCTAAATGGAATTATTTCAAAAATTCTTCTTTTGTTAATTTAGTTTCTTTTCCTTCTTCTATGGAGGAACTTAATTCCACCTTCTCCTCCTCTGCCTCGCTCAGATGCCCAATAGTTTTATTTGCCTGTATGGTAATGGTCTCTCCTGAATAATTTAATATTCGAATTGGGATCGTATCCTTTTGCGATACTTTGACTAGTACCTTTGCTGCTAACAACCCTGGCTCTGAAAGATCTTTTGACTCCAACACTCCTATGTGCTCCTTATAATCTGGACTCGCCAACCTGCGTTCACAAACAGACTCTGAATAAGGGGGAATGGAGATTTTGCTTTTACTACGAACAGGAACGGTATCCATAAATGCTCTGATGTTTGTAATCTACGAGGCGCTAGCCCTACAATCTACTCTCGATTGGATGCCCACAAATGGGATGTCCGTATCTCTGGCCTGTAACAATCTATCGTGAAAATTGATGACAAATCCATATTTGGAGAGTGCATCTCTGCATAATATGGCTTGATACTGTATTTCTTCTCTTCTATGCCAAATATAACATTTTAACACATACCTTTTGTTACCAAATTTAAATTTAATTAAATATATTCCAGTAGTGGGGAAGTTATGCCCTGTTACTCCAACCAATTTTATAGCGGGTTCTTTAACCTCGGTAACTTTATACCCCAATTCAATTATCTTTTGTACTATATCCTCACCTAATAGAGTAACTTTTGCTCCACTATCAACCAGGAATTTTACTTTCACCTCTCCTAATGTGCCTTCAATCATTAATTCTCCGGGATCCTCCGAAATGTGTGCCATCTATAAAGTTTCTCCTACATCTGCTTCCTTCTTTTCCTTTCCTTTGGGAGGGGGGCTATTCGCACGCTCGTGTGTCTGAGTCGCCTGTTCCTTTACTATCTTAGCATCCACCTGTTGTAATTTAGTTTCCCTTTTTTGCTCTTTTTTTTACCTTTCTTTGCATTAACGGATCGAATGCCCTTCCTTTAAACAATAATAACAGTTCACCCTGTGAAATGCCTTATTTACGCAATCTTTTCTTTTATGCCCCTTTAATTGGCAATTATAGCAAATGATCTCTACACGCTTTCTTTGCATACCTCACCCTTGCTCTGCGGTCGAACCTCGGCCTAATTGTGGCAGATTTCTCCATGCGGGCGGTCGGTAATATTCGCTCGGCCTTCTTTCACTTACACTGCGTTCTCAGTAGGTCTTCGTGCTTTCTTTTCTATGCAATCGGTTCTCTATACGTCTACTGATTTGTTCCTCTGCCTCCGGGCTCAATGACGCAATGGTTTCTTTCTCAACTGGATGTAAAACATAACCTTCTAAACTCCATTTCGTAACAATTTCCTCTTCTTCCTCCGCTTGTTCTATTGCTTGTTTCAAATTCTCTGGTTTCTTAAACATAACAACTCTTCTTACTAGTGTTGTGCCGATACCGATACCAATACCAAAAAGTATCGATACTTGCCGGTATCGAGTAATCAAGTATCGGACAATGTGATATGGCTCAAGTATCGATAGTATCGATAGTTTGAATGTCGATACTCGATACTGAAAAAACCTATGAGGCACCTAATGAAGATGTGCGATTTTCAGCGTTAATTCAGAATCTGTTGAATATATTAACGTTTTTATTCCAGTGGCTGCTTACTGATTGGGTATCTTTCGAAGCGTTTATTTTTATTTCTCCTAACGAGGTCGAGCTGTCGAGCTCACGCCTCGCTCTACTCTATGGGCGCATGGGAAATAAAAAAAAAAAGCTAATGATTCGGACACGTGATGATAGCTTCCTAGTAATAGTAATTAGGTCTAATAATAATGAGTGATGTTAGCCTCCACGTGCTCCAGTATCGGTTCGACGTCCTCTCAAAAATGCATTTTACCATTTAAATAAATACTCATTATTACTCGATACTATCGATACTTTATCATTGAGTACTCGATATTGGTATCGAGTATTTTATTAAAGTACTCGATACCGGAAGTATCGATGCTTTATTGGTATCGCACATCACTACTTCTTACTCGTGGCAACAATCCTTCAACAAAACGTTCCAAAATCTGCTCGGTTAATATCTCCTGCGCATAAGCGCGTTTTATATCTACCTGCACTCCTTCTCCTATTATCTTGCGCTTCGTTTTGTTCCCCAGACTCTGCAACCGTGTTCCATAGTGACGTGCTGATTTTTGTACACCTTGTTTACATTCTCTGAATAATTTTTCATTTTCTCCTCTAACCTCCTTTTCAAATTGCTCTTTCAACGCTTTTCTTAAGGTTTCATAGGCTGTAACTGTTCGCGTTTCTTCATCCTCTCTACAGTAAAAATGTGCATCCCCTGCTAGCTTAATTTTGGCTACATTATACTTAGTTTCTATTCCCCAATTCATTACCTTTTCAACTTCATCTATTCGCAAAAAAAATTCCTCTGGATCCGTAGATCCATCATATGGCTTTATTACGCCTGCTAGCGCAAATGACTGCAACACAGGGGCTTGATTCATCTTGACTTATTTTGTTAGCATATCTCTAATATAACAATTTACCAATAGTGCCTTTCTTTCGTCTCAGGTCTTAATTTTGCTTTAATAATTACTTCACAAATGTAGGCATGTAATTAATGCAACTATTATGCCTATGTAAATACTCTTATTTGATTATGCTTAATTAAATCGCTACAATATCCTGTCCGACTACGACAGTTATGTAAGGATCCTGGGGATAATATTCACAGAATATGGTCGAGTATTCGATTTCCATTATGTTTGGTAAAAGACTGCGCCGGTGAATTATACTATTCACAAAGTTTATGATAACTGAATATTATCCACTTACATACTAGATACTTCCCGCTTAAACAGGCCCAGCCTAGAGGAAAGAATAGGCATTTAGACTGACTTAACAATTTAACATATAATGTTTATTCAATATTCAACAAGGGTATATAAAACAATATTGTATGGAAGGTAACGCAAATGATAATGATAATTTAAGATATGAAATTCAACTTGGTCAAGCTCCAATTAAGATTCAAATAAAATAATACAATTTGTAACTAAGAAATGACTTGTGGCAATATGACTAATTATACGTTTCAATGAGTAATCACAATTCCAAATAATGACTTGGTAATTAAATTGTGTGGTATACAACAGAATGACTATCAAATAAGGATTCCTTTAGACTAAACTTATAAGACAATGATCAGAAGTTCTGGGTATAACAATAAGGATATATTAGCAATAGTAATATGCAAATTAGGTAGGAATGTAATTCTCAATTGTTCGATTATACAATTTATATCTCAAGGGAATTCGGGTTATACCGAATTTAAGATTACAGAGTGGTACCAATGTTCAACAGGGACTCTAATTGTAAATTGGTCGATATCTCTCGGAATGTAAAATGGAAATATGGCTTTAATAGCTCCAAAATAACAATGAAAATAAACTACTGACTGAGCAATCTGCTATATTGTTATTGAATAAAGGTCTGAATGTAAGACTTTATAAATACAACAAAACAATTAACTGGATAAAATACAGAATTTAGATTAAGACAATCAGGTTTCTCTACGTATAATGTGACTGTTCTAAGGTACGTTATAACTGTCCTTCCCACTGTTTGATAGAATTAAATAATCCGTTCCCAAATACAATAATAAGAAACAATATGTAAGAATGAAATTATGTGAGGAATTAAAGAATGGCCATTTGAGACATATGTGAAAGGTTGGGCAGTACCGTGTCTTCTCCATCTCTTCACTCAGAAATTGCTTGCTTCTTTCTGCTACCACAGCTTGGCTGGAGGGGGGGGGGATCCTTCTCATCGAACGGAGTGGCTCACAGGTAGGGCATCTCTTGCTTCTAATACGGATCTGGGTACTCGCTTGGGGCTCGCTTTATTTTCTGGAACTACCATTTTCATCCTCCAACTACTTGTTGGGCACTCTGCTTTGCTTAGACTGTTTCTCAGCTAAATGGGCATTCTTGACTGGTCTGGAACTCTAACTAACTTGTTGACCTAACTTCATAATTACTCTGACTAACTGATATTAAGATACAATTTAGAATTTCTAATTATTTAAACCGATGGAAGCCGAAATTAGATATAATCCAGGGAGTCATGGCTCCTTACGTCTGCTCTATTGAATCACTACATTAGAATTCCCTTAGAATTGCTAACAACACTTTTGATTTTCAATAGCCAATCACACGCGGATTAACCATCACAAAAAATGTGAATGCGTCTGTCAATCAAACTTAATACCATCTCTCTACTGATTCCTTTTGCTTTCACATGATCACATCTTGTCTCTTGCTCCCCTTTGATTTCAAAGTCCAAATCTAACCTTCCCTTTCTTCTTCTTTCTACCTTCTGTCATCCGGTTCTCTTATTCCACTAGCTGTCTTCTCTCAATGCTTTTTTAGGCCTTGAATATGATTCTAGCAAGCAAGACAAAGCTTTGTAAACTGACTCTTACTTTCCCCTTCTGACAAACCTTAAAACTTGGCTCCTTTTTAACAACTCCTAACACCCACGCATAAAAAATATTTAAAACAATTAATAACTTTATTTTATCTTTCTCTACATAAAAACTCTTCTAAACTTTATATAAACTCCTAAATTCTGAAACTGGCTAAATAATTACAAGCACGAATGTAAATAACTCATTTGCATAGATAATCCAATATTCTAATTCTGGCTAAATTAATCCTCAAAACCTTACACTTTAGATGTACACTTTATGTTTTTCCAATTCCAATCTGCTTTCAATGTCTTTAAGCAAAACTTGGGCGCTCATCACTTCGTGTAGTCTAGCGGTCGCCGATTCTTCTATTGACATGCAAAGACACTTTCCCTGCCTTATTTATGTCCAGTCACTGCATCATCATTTTATGCTTCTTATTAATAGTTCTTGAATACGAAAGTACAGTCATTGCATTATCAGTTTCCAAAATATTCACTTTCACGCAGAATATAGTCAAAATGCATTTTTATACATATTTCGATCTGCTGTGCTACCAAATAAGCTAGGTGATAACCCCGCCGAGGCTCAGGCTCTTTTTTTTAAATAAATTTTGCGATATCTTAAAAATAAACACATGCAAACGCTTAGAATTAATGCAGGGTTAATTCTCAATGAAAAGTCGAAAATTTTTTTTAATGCTTACAATGGATGGACCTCTACATATATGCCACAGCTAGCCTAAATAATTTCTTAATTACGTAATCTTACTTTAGATGTACTCTTGATGGTCTTGCAATTTCCACTCTGTTCTCGATATCTTCCGGCAAAACTTGGCCATTTATCACTTTGTGTAGTCTACCGAACGTCGATTCTTCTATTGACATGCTTACTATTTGCGGAGATAAATGACTGCTTCCTCTTTTTTCTTTTTTTTAATATATATTGTAACCCAATACGTCCATCCACAGCCTGTATAGCCTGAGGCCAATGAGTTGGGTCTCTGGATTAACGACCGCTATATGATGGTCACAGCACCTAAAGATCGTGAGTCACTGATGAGTCGCCCATCCAGTGATTAGCTGTGCCTGATGTTCTATAACTTCACAGAAGTTGTGAGTGAAAGCCCACCAGTCCGCGGCCTCCCCCGCATCTGTCGCGGAATATTCACATACACTCTCATAAATGAATTTTTATGAAATGTTTGGTTTGCTATGCTACTAAATAAGCTAGGTGATAACCTCGCCGCGCAGTGGGCAAAAATGACAATCTAGCCGGAAAAAAATCATTTTGCCTACTTTTAAGTTTGGACTTTTTTTCGTTGAAATGTCTCTATTAATAACCGATGTTACTTTATCTTACAAACAAAATGTAATTCCAACTCATTAGCTTTTAGAATACCGAATTATACATATTTGCCACATGGCTATACTCGGTTATATCGCCACAAAATAATCGAAAACATTGGTATGTGAATGATATTTGCATCACGCTGTACATATGCATATTACTGTATAGTGTTACTTACAGAGTAGGTATATATATATAATATGCATATTAATAATACACATCCAGTACTCAACGAGAATTACACGAAAAATATTTTTTTCTGGCTAGATTATCATTTTTGCCCACTGTGCACCATGGCTGGGACTCTTCTTTTTTTTTAAAAAAAATTTTGCAATATCTTAAAAATAAACACGTGAAAACACTTACAATTAATACAGTAAAAATTCATATTTAAAAATCGAAAAAAAAAATTTCAAACACTCACAATGGAAGAACTTCTCCAAGTGTGCCAGAGCTAGCTTAAATAATTTTTTAGTCAATCAATCTTACTTTAGATGTATACTTGTTTCAAGTCGGCTCTCGATGTCGCCGATTTTTCTATTGATATGCTCACCATTTGCTCAATACAGCACGGAGCTGAGCGAGTGCTTCCTCTGTCGTCTTTCCACCCTTTCTCAGTATTCTCATAAGTGCCCATTATCTCCAGTTACTGATGATTTTTAAAGATTTTCAAGAAATTGTTAAGTACTAAGAACGCTCAATTCTAAGAAAAGCCTGAATAAGAGGAAATCTATGCATTGTTACAAACTGAACCTTATCTATATTGCACAAACTTTGCCTTGTATTGTTGGTCATGAGATATATATTATTGATCCGTGCCGAGTGTTTGTGAATTGCGTGATGATACCATTGTTGATAACTATTGTTGGACAAACTTTACCTTCCATTGTTGGTTATCAGATATTTCTTATTAATATGCTTTGCCATCCTAATGAATATTGATTTATTATGGATAATTATTATTTTTTCGAAATCTGAGGTAGCCAGTGACCTTACTTGCTTTGAAGGTCAAGTGTGCCAAATTTCATCAAGATCGGATGAAAACTATGGATTTGTATAAGAAACCTCCACAAACCCACAAACTCACCCACAAACAAACATTAATCTTTATATGCAGAGAGAGATAGGGACTGGCCATAATCTAGGTAGAAACTATAAATGAAACGTAAATTTTGATTGGTTGATGATGAACGCTTAAAAGTTCGATTTTTTGAGAGCCTAGCATATTAATATCAAATATGAGAAGTGTTTTATTTCAACGTAATTATAAATTTAATAAGCATAGCCACTGAAATTAATAAGATGTATTATGCACATAGCACATGCTCAGGACCGATAGGATTTTAAAGAAATCGAGAACGAAAAGGAAAGCCTTTGATTTCTAAAGAAGCCTTTCATTGTTATGAATTAGATTAGGTTGCTAAGGAAGCCTCTGGTTGCTAAGCAAGGTGTATTTCTAAGGGAAACGTGTAGTTCAAACTGAATATAACTATCTGAAAAGTTAAATGGAGAAAGTAGTATTTCTCTATAGATTAGAACATATACGAATCCTTTAATTTGTTAGCATTCCTATTTAATAATCTTTCTTCAAAAACTATTACCAACGCTTTTCTATGTAAGCATGTATCATAGAAGGGATGAGTAGCTACTAGCTATTGTTAAAATTTGCCTAACACAAACTAACTATTGGTAACATAAGGCGTAAGTAGTTATATGCCATATCTTAGCAGTGAAAGTTTCCAATAGTTTCATAATGGTATCATTAAAACATGAATCATGGAAACAATTTCAATTACCATTAATTTTATGTTAAATTCATTCATGACATGTCATTGGAAGTAGTTTGATATACACTATATGATCACAAATATCCGGACACATGCACGTTTGCGCTCTAGCCACGATTTCATGGAAATCAATAGGGCGTTGCACATCCCTTTGCCCGAATCAGAGCTTCCACCCTTCGGGGAAGACTTTCCACCAAATGTTGGTAGGTACTTTCCGGAATGTTCCTCCATTCCTCCCGAAGAGCGAGAATCAGTTCAGGTACAGAAGTTGGCCGATGTGATCTGGCCCGCAAGCGTCTTTCCAATTCATCCCACAGAATCTCTATAGGATTGAGGTAAGGACTTTGTGCCGGCCAACCCATTTCTTCAACCTCTGAGTCCGCAAACCACTGCTGTACACGCCTCGCTTTGTGGCACGGAGCATTGTCGTGTTGGTAGAGAAATGGCCCGTTTCCGAAAAATTGCCACAACGTTGGAAGTGCACAGTTGTCCAAAACATTCAGATAACGGTCGGAGTTCATGATTCCTTGCACAGGAACGAGCTGGCCCAGTCCGTACCATGAAAATGAGCCCCACACCATGACTCCTCCTCCTCCGAACTTGACTGTGGGCTCTGTGCACTCAGGTAAGAAGCGTTCTCCAGGTATGCGCCAAACCCAACCTCGTCCATCGGATTGCCAGAGTGTGTAGCGAGATTTGTCTGTCCACATTACACGTTTCCATTGGTCCATTGTCCAGTTTCTGTGGGCTTTGCACCACTCCAGACGTCGCTTGGCGTTGACCCTGCTGATGTGGGGCTTGTGGGCAGCAGCACGGCCATGGAATCCCATCGTGTGCAGTTCCCGACGAATTGTCATGGTACTGGCATCATTTGCAGAGGCGTTTCGAAACTCTGTGGCAATTTTTTCCGCCGAGGACTTCCGGTTGCTGCGGGTGACACGACGAAGCACTCGACGGTCTCTGTCCGTTAGTTTCTTGGGTCTACCGGTTCGTTGTTGAACTGTTGTTGATCCCCGCGTCTTCCATTTCATAATGACATCGCCTACTATTGACTTGGGTATCTGAAGAAGGCTGGAAATGTCACGCACGGACTTGCCGCATAGGTGACATCCAACGATGGTTCCACGTTGGAACTCTGCCGAACGACCCATTCTTGCCAATGTCCAAGCAGAGTTGTGTCTGAAGGTGTGGAAAGCTAATTAAATGATGTGCAAGTCATTATCATGTGACATTGGGCCAATCGATTTTGATCATATAGTGTATATTACATGCCATATTTTATCATTGAAAGTTCTAATGAACCATAATGATTAAACAAAACCAGATTCCTTGGAACCAAACTCGACTATTATTAATTTTACGTTATATTCATTCATAACACATCATTCCAAGTCGTTTGATATGTAACATGCCATATTTTTGCATTGAAAGTTCAAATGAACCATAATGGCTCCACTAAACCTGGTTCCTTGAAATTAATTTGGACTATCATTAAATTTACGTTATATTCATTCATGTCACATCATTCCAAGTTGTTTGATATATTACATGCCATATTTACTTATTACTTTCCCCGAACCTGGTATTCCTTCTGGTTCAATGATGGTTAATTTAATTAAAAAGGTCCAAATTCGTGGCCCAAACTATCTGTTTGCTATGATAGACAAAATCATCAAAATCTTTAGTCCTACTGGAAATTATTTTCTATCGTTTAACTAGCTACTTATGGAGTCAAATACCATACCATCGGAATGGGAGTAGACCAAGATGTAAAGTTGCCTGGATTCCATTGTATATCTTTATAAAAACTATGTAGGTGTGCCGTAGCGTGCGTGGGAGGGGTGGGGTGCCTTAAGGAACCCCTGACGAAAATTCACTCCCAAGCACAACAGAAGTGGGTTTTTGATACTTGCGCGGGGTGAATGTTATATTCGCAAGGGCTGATAAACGATAAATCATTCATTTTAATTAATTAAAGATAATAATTATGTATACATATCATTAATGTTAAAACCGGGTCCCCACATTAAAGTACGACATAAACTTTAACAATTATATCCTAAATTAACATACATTTAACTGAAAACGTGCACCAGCACATGGGAAGCCAATGAGCCAATCGTACAACATGCCCAATCTGTAATGTCTACAACTCAGGCTGCTACCAGCCAACGAGAGTGAATAGATTGCGAGAACTACTCCACAAAAGCGTTACGCCCTCCTTTCGTTTGTTGCCAATCAGTGCTATATATTAGCACTGTACAAGCTTGATCAACCAGGGGAGAGAGCATTAACCCCTCAACAATAATCTTTGGACTTTTCACTGTCTGCTCATAGACGCCATAGACTTCACTCTGTTCACTCACCTATCATGTTGCTATCGTTAAGTAATTATTTTTAATAACAATTATTATTAAGGAGACAATTCACCCCCAATACATGTAGGCATGCTTTTAGTAAACGCTCATAGAATGTCCCCACATGACAGGCTTCGATTCACAGATGCTAAACGGTTATAAATATTTATTGTAAACATTTATGTTTAACTTATTCAAATTTAACACTATTCGATCCCTAATTAACGCCTGTGTTCTTCAGTGCCGTGCCATTAAAAAAATTTAACTCTAGATTGGCTAATAATCTCTCATATAGTCTCTCATACGAAAATTAACTGTCGATCATGAATTATTAATTATAATCGTCACTATCTTTTGAAATGCACCTTCCCAAACGTTAATTGTTCCCACTGGTGATCCTAACTTCAAATAAGTCAGTAATAAGAAAATCGAATCATCTAACCGCTCTGCCGCTGATTCATTCTCATCTTGGCCGGGAAACTTCGTTCTAGACGCATTTCTTCATGTATCCTTCGATTTCGTTGTATGAAAGTCACGCACATTGAAAAAAAACAAAAAAACATCGACACAGTCAATTCACATGGCAGGTTATTTAGAACTTATTCATAAACCCTATACAAGCCTGTTTTTGCATTAAAAACTAATATTTACAAGCAGAAGACACATCCAAACATCGCTGCTGGCATGGGAGGGGGGGGGGGGGTAAAAACCCCTTTTTTTTTAGCGACGCTTGCCTGCAAAGCATAAACAACGATCGCTCTCAATCCCATTCTGTCCGGGTTTGTTGAGGCTCAAATAGTGAGAGAGACTGCCAAAACAATGTTTGCTTAAACTTATCCAAACAATTGCGGCAGCCTTCCTCAGATAAAAAAGTGCTACTTTCAACAATCGGAAAAATACCACGTACGTACTAAAAAAAAAACATTTTCCTATACAACGAAATGACTTATTTTTATTTAAAAAAATTGCACACAGAGGATCGATATTCATAACCAAACACACCACAAAACACTTACCCAACTGCCACAAACGATCGCTACAAAACTCATTTTTTCAAACAAATACATTTAAAACACAGAAATTTGCATAAACGACACCAACCAACTATAAAACGAACACAAAATACAAAACGAACTCAAAACACACACTGACACCAGTCACATATGCCCCTTCTTTCACTCCCAACAGCACAGGCATACCAACACACAAACAATACACACAACTTCACTCAGGTGACCAACAACATTCCAAATTATACCTCCTATCTACTTTTCAATTCGCCATAACGCACTCCCTACTCTTACATTCTATATTACTGGACAGGTTACTGGCCCAGGCTGTTTTCCCTGAGCTATAACCTTTTATCTGAGGTTATAGGTACCTCTTACACTGACCCATCCAGCAGCTTAGTGCCCTTCACTTTCAAACTATTACGACTAGCTGGACAACCCGAGGATACTGATTTTGCTGGTTCATAACCTCCTATTCTTGGCTCCTGTCCCTTCACCATTTGCATATCCACCGACGCCACTTCCTCTATTTTGCACTCAATGCCGACATCCACCATCTCCTTATTAGATGTCACCTCCTCTGTACCTGTGGCTGCATCCCTAGTGTCAGCTGCTCGAACTGGCGGCTCATCATCGACACTCCCTTTTCGCGTCACTACATGTACCCTGGTCCTATCAACCACTTGAGTATCGTGAAATTTGAACCCCTTTATTCTTACCTCATCATTTGTTAGCAACTGCAACAATTTGAACGGACCAAAATATGATCCATGCATGATGCCGTCACATGACACCATCACATGGGCATTAGGCATTTGGCACCTAGATAGGCCTGGGACATGCGATGTCTTGATCACTTCATCACTAACCGCATGCTTTTCCTTGAACACCTGCACTTCTGAGCTTTCCG